>WAAF01007745.1:0-206289 GCA_013400475.1 Tricholaema leucomelas | reverse complement strand
TTGTTGTTTGTTTTTTTTAACTCATTGAAAAGGTTTTTGCAAGCAGCAGCTCAACCTTTTTTTATGTTTCTAATGTACATACGTATTAACCAGATCATATGTCTGCAGAAAATTTATCTGCCTGAAGGTGAAGGATTTTCTGTCAGTGTTAAACAGCATGTAATGTATGACATCACCACCCTATCTTCAGAATGTATATTCTAACTAGGGAGTCTATGATCAGGAATTCTGAACAATACAGGAAGAAATGAATGTGTCAGCCTTTAAGCATCAGTTTAGTGAGTCAAAGTCAGTCTTGGTAAAGCAGGAGACACTTTTTTCTCATCAGACACTTCTAAGAAAATGGAATCAAAAGTTAGTGCTGCAGCTGTAAATTGACAAGTTAAATAGCACAGCAGAGCTGCAGAAACACAGAAATGGAGAGGTAACATCTTTGTCGTGGCATATCACACAGCCCAGGGGCTGCTTGGAACAAGAGCCTGTGTGGAGCACTTAGTAGTGTTTGCAGGTGGGGCTGTTCAGAGACTCATTTATTTTTCTTTCCTTCCAAGAATGATTAATTTCTGTCTCTTAAATGTAAACCAGCTGTTGCTCCTCTTTTTAAATGACCTGACAGCAGCGCTCGAGGCCAGCAGTCTCTGTGGGCCAGACTGACAGTGAGACTCCTGCTTCACAGCCTCTTCCTGCTGAACCTGAGGAGCTGTGAAAGTCAGGGCAATGGAAGTGTACTTAACTGAATGACTTCCAAGGAGGAGAGGATGCACAGGCAAATCCTGAAGCTTTCCATTCAATTAGTGAGCAACCCTGCCCCTGGCAACAGGGGTGAACTAGAGCTGGTACCAAAGAGCTAAACTCAGATGTCATTTTGCCATTCATAGGCACGTATAGCAACAAGTTCCTCTGTACACCAATATTTCAGAAATGCCTAAAATACTTGAAACAGTTGTTCTGCCTCAGCCTCACTTCAGCTGCTGGCAACCATTAGACTGTTTGCCTCTTCTTTGTTGAACTGGCATTGCTGGGAGCAACACCACTGGCATGACAATGATTGACAGGACATACTGCATTGAGAGGCACTAATTGGGTGAAACAGGAGCAGCAGACCACAGCTCGCTGGGCAGTCTGCTGGAAAGGTGAAGGGACTTGCAAAGCGACCTGGACTCCCTGCTGATGGGGAAAGGGCAAGGCATGAGGGCTGAACGAGAGAGGAAGGAAATGCCTGTGAATCTGTAATGCCGAGCAATAGCATAAGCTTGCGCTATCAACCCAGCCCTTTGCCAAGGAAGGAAATTATTTAAGTGACTATTCTTTCTGGCTTAAAAAATGAGAATTTCCCTGGTGCCTAAAAGCATGAGAGACTTATTTGCATGCCCTGTCATCTGGAACATGTTACATTCCTTTCCATCCTGGTGGCTGTCACATTTTTCATATCATGGCTCAGTTCTTACTAGATAACCTTCTGACAGACCACCTATGTCTTTATCCCTGCATGGACTACATCTTCCTTTCCTCTTGGAAAGATGCTATTCACATGCCTCTGGCAATTACAGCAGCTGCTTAAAAGCAACCAAGAAAGTACCTTTTAAAATCCGGTTGTTTCAACTAAAAATGGACTCTTCATCGTCCATTGTGATGAATATGAATATACAGAATCAAAGTAAAATAATCATAGAATCATAGAATCATAGAATGGTTTAGGTTGGAAGGGACCTCAAGGATCATCCAGCTCCAACCCCCTGCCACAGGCAGGGACACCTCCCACTAGAGCAGCTCGCCCAAGGCCTCATCCAGCCTGACCTTAAACACCTCCAGGGAGGAAGCATCCACAACCTCCCTGGGCAACCCGTTCCAGTGCCTTACCACCCTCACTGTAAAGAACTTCCTCCTAACATCCAGTCTAAATCTCCCCTCTTCCAGCTTAAACCCATTCCCCCTCGTCCTAACATTACTAGACCGTGTAAATAGTCCCTCCCCAGCTTTCCTGTAGGCTCCCTTCAAATACTGGAAGGCCACTATAAGGTCTCCTCGAAGCCTTCTCCTCTCCAGGCTGAAGAGCCCCAACTCTCTCAGCCTGTCCTCATAGCAGAGGTGCTCCAGCCCTCTGATCATCTTTGTGGCTCTCCTTTGGACCCGCTCCAGCAGTTCCATGTCCTCATGTACCATCATCATCAGCAAAGCTTTGAGAACCTCTGTACCCTCTCATTTTAAGCATAAACCTAAATGCTAGGTTTGATCCCTGTTATTTTCTCTGTTCATTACAGAAACGTGGAAGGCATTTCACCCTTGCTGTGGGAAGAGACATATGACAAAGAAAAAAAAAAGTCATTTTTCAGTACACGCAACCTGACTTTCCTTCTGTGTGGACAAGATTTCCTTCCGTATTACCATCCTAATTTCTTTATTGGCTTCAGATGGTAAGTGTTTTGTGGCAGATATGGCATCTTTGTATTTGCTAACAAGGTAGCAAGACAGATGGCACACCTAAAACATATGATGAGACATATGCTTTTATGTAAGTAGTCAAAGATTTTCAGTACCCAGGAATGTATATTTACTACTGTTAGTAAATATATGTGAACATTGGTCAGCTGATGAGCTGGCACAGTATCTATAGCACTTCTTGAGAAAAAATATCTATATTCCCAATGCCTACCTATTTTTTTTTTAAGACATAAATTAAAATTTGCATTGCTACTCAGTAACAGGAGGTGGACAAGGTGTTTGTGCTCTTGTGTTAATACTCAGAGCCATGCAATATGAACTGAAGAATAAAATATTCCTGTAAATAGTTGGTATATAGACAATTAAATAAGTTGTTTAGCCCTGCCAGGCAGATTTTAAATACCTCACGGTAGCTGAAAAACACAAAGGGCAGAAACTCTGTAAAATGAACTTGTGGCTCAGAATGAGATAGTAAGAGAGGGAAAAAAATAAACCAAACCTACAAGATGCTTTTGGTTGGGGAAAAGATCAAAGGTAAAGGCAAAGCAATTGCTTTTGGAAATCTCTTCAGGAGCAGCATTTCATGCAGACACCTGCTGGGTGCCGTCTGCTGCTCTCTGCAGTTGCATGGTCTATGCCAAGGAGACTTTTGGGGAATGTTTACAAAAATGTGTGAATTGCTGATATAAGATACCACAAAGTTAAAAGTTTTGTTGTTTTATTTACAACGATGTTTTCTTTGTGTGGATGATATTTTCCTATACACTCACAACACCCTATGGCATATTGGATTGGATAGTAGGAACATTTCTTTACTGAAAGAGGATCAGGAGTTAGAGCATGCTGCCCAGGGAGGTGGTGGAGTCACCATCCCTGGAACTGTTAAAAAAATGTGTAGACATAGCACTTGAGGAGATGGTTTAATGGACATGGTGGTGTTAGGTCAGTGGCTGGACTTGATGATCTTAGAGGTCTTTTTCAACTGAAACAATTCTGTGATTCTATGCCATTGGGGTATTAGCACTATCAGCACCTTGGAGTGCTGCTCTAGTACAAGCAATGACTGCAGTTTTTTCTTCACTGATTCTTAAAACAAAACCAATGCCTTTCAAAATGTCCTCGGTGATCTCTAGTCTCTTGATGGTTTACAAGTGGGAGATACTACAAACACTATCTGGAGTTCACTGGGTTTTCACAAAGCATGAATCTAGATGAGCTTTAAGTATTTGTCTTCCAGGCAGAAAAGAGAAGCATCTGTGGAAATTTTTACTAACTTCTGACATCACATGAAATATTTGACCTGGACAGCATGCAATCGAAGTGGCAAAAGTAATTTACCATCTATTTTCCATATGCCTAGTTTATCCTACCATTGAAACACACACTTTAAAACTACAAAGGGTTAATAAGAAATAGTTTTAAAATTGTTCTTTATCAATGTCCTATTTTTGATTATTACATAATATTTAAAAGACAATGTGAGATCTGGGAGCTATAAATTTTTTTCAGCTACTGGATGAAATAGAGGCACTCAGCAATAGGGATGCAACCCATGAATACAAAAGCTCTTTTAAATTATAAAACAAAAGCTGGCCAAGCAACCAAGCCTCCTTTTCATCTTCTTGTCAGTCCAGCTCAAGACGTAAATATCCTGAGTGAGTAATACATCCTCCGAGTGACAACGCTGAGCCATCAGTCACTTGTAAAAGCCACACAAACTGTAGCTCTGATAGGTTGCAAGAGGAGATTGAAGCACTGCGGTTCTGCTGAAGGCAATGCAGTAAAATGTCATCTGAAGTACAGAGTCACTAGTACTCAAAACAGTGTTAAAGAGTTCTTGATCCTCATGCAGTCTGCCAGCAGAAGGTGTAGGAGAAGTTGTCTAAATTTTCCAAAAGGACCTGAGAGAATGGAGGTCTATTTGGATACTCTAGGCCTAATGACAGGAGGACTATACTATTGCAAGATGGTACACAGAGAGTGAAAAAAAGAACCTTAATTAAATATGAGTGGTTTATAGTGATCAATTAACTTATCCAGAGCCTTAGGTTGCCATTAGGCTCTATTTGATCACATAGCATAATGCTAAGCACTCTGCCTGATGCTGAAGGGACCTCATACAGTAGTGATGAAAGGTTCTTGATGCTGATCTTGGTTAGAAAGATGTGACACAGCATCTTGCCATCACGTAAAGATCAGGCTCTGCTATGCAGCTTATGCTAGCCCTTTCAAAGCAGCAAACCAAACCCATATTGCCAAGCAAAATTCCCCTTTAATGACTTACATGAGCAAAAATTAGTCAGGACCTAAAGGAACCCTTCAAAATAGGTTGGGGCTGAGCCTGTTCCACTGCAGAATTTGGCTGTAGTTGCCCAACTATCATTAAGCAAACTCATGTCTTGATGAATCTGCTGATGCAGACATCAGAAGCTTGAATGACACTTGCAGCTAGATAGGTTTCCACTACGCAGTTTTGGCATGTTAGATCTTTTGCTATTTTTTCCTCTCTGAAAGGAGCATTACAGCTGTTCCAACAATCACTGGAGACTTGTCTAAACAGCCTCACAAACTTTTGAGGCCTCTGTCATCTTTCACTCCTTTTGCACAGATCCACTATATCCCTGCTCTCACCCTTTAAAGTTTATAAGACCTCCTTCCTGCTTCAATGGATGCTCTCACTATGGTCTTTTGCCAGCCTTGTGCTCCCATTTGTCTTGCATATTTTGGACATCTTACCAGAGCAGACTAAGCAGAACAGCTGCCTCTACAGAAATCAGATTGATGCACATGATTACATGGACTGTTAACTTTGGTTTAAAAAAATTATTTACCTGCCAACACTCACAGACACCTTCACAAACCACTTGCTGGTGACACTTCTGTTCACCTTGGAAAGGACATGAGATGAAGAACGTGATGTGACATTCTTAATAGATTGCCTAGGATTTGCTGCAGCACTCATACTGTATGACTCATGTCGTGTGCAAGAAATACAACTTTTCTAAGAAGCTAGAAAGATTTACTAAGGAAATAAAGTCTATTTTCTGTATTATTAAAGAAACAACATCACAGCACTTCTTTCACTTCCATGTATGAAATATAAACACTTTAAAGAAGGTAGCAAAACATCCACTTTGCAGTGCAAACCACTTATGACTCAATTTTTCCGCACTTTGTACAACAGTTTTAAAAAGAACAATTTTGGCAGCTACTGAGAAACTGTATATCATTATTTTATTATCATTTGTCAGTGCACACTTGTGTAAGTGGACAAAAAGCCACTGAAAATTCAAAGCAAAGAGGCTAGCTATAAAAGCAGAAATTACCCATTTTCACTAGGAAAAGTATTCAGAAGTCTCCAAGTCTGCTGAATTACTCTTAACCAGGCCAGTATCCACCGGTAGCTCTGCCTGGCTTTGGTAGTGTTTCCTGCCTGAGCCCACATATCTGATAGCTTCCCTATGCTCTCCAAACCTCCTGCCCTAGTCTTAGAAGATTTTTGTGGACTTCATTAATGTTGCTGATCCCAAATACTACAAATTTCACGAGGAAGCAAAAAATAATGAGTGTTACAAAAGGAACTTCAGCTTCTTAATTTTTGACCATAAGGACCACATTCTGATTATTCTGAAATTACAAGGGCTAGGTTTTTCTGTTGGTGAAAGCTAATAACCACCCCATTCACTTTACTCATGGGACTGAAGATAAATAAAAGCCCAGAAACAATGCGATGAATCTCAGTCATAGTGGAAATTGGTAACTGACCATTCTTTTGAACTGAAACTGCAACTACTCACATGGAACTAATTTTGCATAAATAAATACATGTAAATTAATAGGTGCTCTGTAAGCTAATGAAGAGGATGAGTACCTGAAAGGAGCCTGCAAGAAAGATGGGGAGGGACTGTTTGCAAGGGCTTGTAGCGATAGAACGAGGGGCAAAGGTTTTCACAGAATCACAGAAACCATCTGGTTCAAAGCTCATCCAGTCCAAACTTTGACCCAGCACTGAAGAGTGAGCACTAAACCATGTCCCTAAACACCAGGTCCACACACTGCTTAAACACCTCCAGTGATGGTGACATCACCATGGCCCTGGGCAAACCATTGCAATTTGATAACCCTCTCTGTGAAGAAGTATTTAAACTAGTTTTAAAGTAGAGCAGGGTAGATTTAGGTTGGATGTTAGGATGGAGTCCTTTACTATGAGGGCCATGGAACACTGGAGCAGGTTGCCCAGAGATAAATGGTAGAGGCCTCATCCCTGGAGACATTTAAGGTCAGGGTTGATGGCACTCTGAGCAACCTGATCTAGCTGGGAATGTCCCTGCTGACTGCAGGGGATTTGAACTAGATGACCTTCGAGGTCCCTTCCAACACAATTCATTCTATGACTCTATTCTACTATTCTGTGATGACCTCACAGACTTTGTTCTCAAAAGTAACCTAACAGAAGCTCAAAACTATTGCACTCTAAAATAGGAGCTTCTGCATAGCCCTAAAATAGGAGCTTCTGCATAGAAGAGTTGCTTAAAGCTGGAGTCAAGAGCTCTGAAAAGATGGAATTGATGCTTTCCATGTGCACTATTTTGATCTTGTAAGGAGCAGTTCTATTTTTAGAAACTTTGTCATCTGAAAAATGGGATGCATTCATTTGTTGTCTCAGATAAAATGTGTCATGTTGGGAGAGAAATGTCTGGGATCTCTCTTAAGAGAAAACAAACAAACAATTGTTTTGCCTTTTGAGAACACTGTTTCTTTGTCATAAAGAGATTGAGCTCTGTGGATCTTTTTAATCCCCTTGAAGAATTTTGCAAATATTTGCAAGATGTCAAAAATAATTAGACAAAAGAAGTTTCAACATCTCTGGTATAAATAGAACATACATTGTAGAGATCAAAAGGATTCAGTTTCTGTCTTGTAAATTATGAAAAAAGTGTCTTTGAAGAAGAAAAAGGAAACAATAGTAAAGAAAAAAGAATGCAATACATCTGCCTGTTAGAGTAACTGACTTGATTAAAACTGTGTCAGAAATAGGCATGGACTAAAGGCTGAGTTCCTGCAATGCTACTGTGTGCACTGAGAGCTGTTGATTCTTAGCAAATATTTTGAATCACTCTAGATTTGTCCACTGATTCACTTGTTCACAGTTAATATCATACAATATGCCTTGAAACTATGCTTGCCACTGTGAAATCATTCAACAGAAATAGAAATAATTTCACTTGTTCACAGTTAATATCATACAATATGCCTTGAAACTATGCTTGCCACTGTGAAATCATTCAACAGAAATAGAAATAATTAAAATTGTACTCCTCTCTGCTCTATCAGTTTGCCATTGGTTTCTCTTCAAATGTGTCAAACCACGGTTTTGTCACACCAAGATATGGCTGCTACAGAGCCTGACAGTAAATTTACATCCTGTTTTCCTCAATTGAGAAACTGAGACAGGCTACACAAAGGAATGATTAAAAAAAAAAGAAAAACCAACCCAAAACCCCAAAGGAAATTAATATGCAAGGAAAAAGAAGTTAAGATATGATCTATCTCTGTTAGATCAAGTATGCTGGATACTTACAGATGTTGCATGTCAAGGAAAAAGAAAACCCAGATTTCTTTCTCCTGCTGACCCATGATCATATTTGTGAAAATGAAATGGAAGTAGTCTTCTGCTTAAAGTTCAGCTAGTTACATACCTAAACGCTTGCAGGAACTAGTCCCCAAGCCAGAAAGAATAAGCATCTCCATCTCTTCCTACAGTACATTCAAGCCAGGCATCTCCTGTGTAACAATGTTCACTGTCAAAAATATCTTGCTATAAAATACAGAACTGCAGTGCTTTCTAACATGTGTCTCTGCCACTAACATTTGGATGCTCGTGGTCAGCATTGTGTGTTTTCTTTGTCTCCTATCCATGGACAATCTCTTCCTGGTTTTAATGGAACATTCTGAATACTTTGATGATGTAAATTGCAGTTTAATTGCTAAGCATTACTGCAAAATAGAAGCTTCCAAATGCCTACAGCACAGTATGCTAATTCAGACACCACCCATTTAAGTCATGTTAATCATACACACATCTCTCAACTCATCTTCACTACATGGGTGGAGATACATCAGATTTGTCAGGATAGTATTTTATTTCTACATCTGCTCCACTTATTTTCTGTTAACTCACATATCACAGCAACCTTATCAAGACAGAATAGAATCAAACTATCCACTGCTTCATTTTATATTATCAATAGCAAGTGAAGAACTCTTCAAAAGCTGTAGTTATTTGAGTAGGATGGGTCTAATGTTTCTGCTTTTTAAATGCAAGAAAAAAATAACAGAAATGAAGGGCAGAAGAACAATAGTGAGGAAAGATTGCAGAAATCTCTAAAGCCTTAATTAAAGATGATGAGAAAGACACTATTTCATAGGAGAGGTAACTGAGTCACAAAATGGTCTGTTGGTGGAGCTACATGACAAACTGCTAGGATCTCAAGGCTCTGCCTTGTTTTCTCCTAAATGTTCACCACTTGAAACCTTCAAGTTCATTTTATGGTACTTGGATCATCATACTTGTATGCACAACTGGGATAAGAGGCTGTGTTTCAGCTCCAGATAGAAAATACCCAATTCACAATGAAGTGGCTGGCAAAAATGGATAAGTAAAAAGAGTGGATGGTAAAAACTACTCAAAGTGCTCCAAAGCTCTACAGAAGACTGCTTCAAGATCTGAGAAGTGCAATTGCAAATGATTCTTCAGTACAAACTCTACCAGTCCAGTGCAAAGATGTTTGCTGTGTATTCTGTTTTTCATGGCGAGCAATAGCAGGCAATTGGGGAAGAGGGTAAGAACAATGCAAGATGGAGATGCTTCCCCAATACATGATCTTAGCTTTAACAAACACAAGTTGCTGATTTCAGATTATTTCAGTGTATTTCTTTTGGTTAAAATCATGCCAAATTAAGTTGCTGAGCAGATGCTTTATGAAGCATTTCCCAAGCACCTATAGCCTGGGTAGGTATTAAAAAAAATCACTAGAGGTTTAGAAACTGCCTTTTGCAGCCCCTTGAAATTAATAACAGCTTGCTTTTTTGGAGTTCTTTTTTTCTTTTTCTGTGCTTTGCTGATTTGCAATCACTTGTCACCAAGTTGTGTACTTGTCTTCTTTCCCCCCCCACCCTGAATAGCTGAACCCTCTATTTCAACCCAAATGTTTGAGAATTTGAGGCAGCAGCATAACCTGATCTGCTCTGGGTAATAGTGATACACAGCTGCATGCCCCCGGAGCACACAAGATAACAGAACAACCTGCTGGAGGAGATGCAGTTAAACCACAAGGAAAACTGCTTGTTATTCATATAGATCAGTCTCAGGTGACTTTCCTGCCTAAATGAATTTGCTACTGCTGGCCTTATATGCAGGTGTCCTGTCTAGAGTTTGTCTCCAGTGCCAAGCTAACTGAAATTATAACTCAAGTATAGTTCCTTATTTGGTTCCCATCTAAACACAACATGCCTAAGTCTAAGTGTTTTTGACTTGCATTGATTGACCTAAGATAGGTTATGAACTAAAGTCTCGTTAAGCACAACTTCTCAGCTGCTTACATCAGCATTAAGCAGATAACCTGGCCTAGCTGCATTCAAGTGCAGGTGGTCTCCAGTATCCATGCCTAAGACCCATTTGAGGAAAAAGTGGCAAACTGTATCATGCAAACAGACTAAATAGGGAAGCAAAAGAGTATAGCAGAAACAGACACTTTTCCTGTTCCTAACAGGTGTGAATAGAAGCAATATCTCTGAGCTTTGTATTCCAGATAATCTAATACTTGATCACACATTACATGGAAGGCATTGATTTGAAAATTACAAGACAGAACTTTTGAAAAGTGGCTGAAAAGTTCTAACTCCTTTGCATAGTGGCATAGAATAGTCCAGAAAGTGCTTTCAAAGAGCTACAAAAGCTTTCCAAATACATAATTTCCTGGGAATTATAACAGAAACATGAATCTGCTTAATGTGATAAATATTATTAATAGAACAAACACAGGACAACATAAGCATGAACTGTAAGTGGATTATGGACTTTTGGCCCCTGGCAGCAAGACTGTGACTACCTGTGGAGTGAAGGATGCAAATCTCAGAAGTGGCAGGTGTGGTAGGACCTTTATCCTCAGTGCTGACCATCTGCCTGAGGGATTACAATCCACTTCCTCATGTAAATACTGAAGATATTCTTCCCACACCATGCATTAACTTGTAAGTGGGATTTTTTTAAGCCTTTGAACTTACTGCTTTGTAACAAAATCCTCTACAATGCATTAGTAATTTATTTTTTTTAATTGGCTGGCTAGGTTAACCAATAACAGCATTCTTTACTGCTCTTTTTTACTGATGTCTTGATTCTGGACCTTGTCTGCTCCATGTGGTCACAAGAGTCCTGAATCCTACACTTTTCACTGACACTGCAGGGCAATTTCCAGCCAAGAGCTGTAAATCCTGACTGGGTGAGGGAAGATGGTGCTCTTTTAAAAGAGCAGTCTCTAAAACATAATGTTTCCCTAGTGACTTTACTGGTGTGCTCTACTAAACCGTTTAAAGGCATCCTTTGGCTACTTGGGTAAGCAAAGAGAAAACTGGAACTGTCTTGTTCACAATCTATTCAGGCTGGGGATATTCAGCTCTGCTGAATACATTTATGATACCATTTGAGCTTTAATTAGAACTCCTAAAGACATGGCAGTGTAAATATTATGCAGTGTCAAAGTAATCACAGAGTCAGATATGAACTCACACAATGGTGTTTGAACCTCCAGGGCACACTGCCCTTCCAGTATGATTTCATATCCTTTAAAGGATCTTTGGTGTCAAAACAAGCTCCCTGGATTCTTTCCAGTCCTCCCTTACATAGTACACTTGCTGTAGAACAATTGTAATTCACCCAAGTCTTTATAGACTTTAAATGTCTTCAGAAATCATCTTGATTTTTTGCAATGAAAAAAAAACCCTGAAATTGCTTAACCATCTACTGATTGCAGCACTTGGAGCTGGCTTTAGTTCTCACTCTATTCAGTCAATATCTTAGCTGGGATGAACATGAAATAAAATTGTCCATGCTTTGTTAGAATTGCTAGCACAGGACTTGTCTGTGTGCAGTGGTCTCTAGCAGCATGTGATTAACTCAGAACAGCTTTAAAGTTAACCTGTCACCATGGCACATTTTAAGTGTGAATCAAGACAAAGTGGGATGGTCCAGAACATGTCAACATGAGAACAAGATAGAATAAAGTCTGCACTGTAATTAATACACTTCATTTAATCATTATGGTTTATCACTAAAATTTCTAAAGTAAGGGACAGTAATGACATGAATAACTTCAATGGTGCTTTTTGCAGCATCTTCTACCTAGGATTATCATTCATTGGACCTTAGTGAAAGAAGGGAAATGTGTTCAAGACCGTTAAAGAATAAGAGGGAGCTTATATGGCTGACATCTTTATCTAAGAACTTGGCAGCAAGAGTAACAGCAGAAGCCAAGAACCATGGCTCCCAGTCCAGCTTACCACTCCAATGAGCAAAGGCCATTTTATTTTAAACAAGGTATTTGGTTTTCAAGAATTATCAGTATAAAACTGCTGAATATTAAGAGATCACATGCTAAAGCAGGTACACTTGCTTCTTTGCACTGCACTTTATTACTGAGGTTGGAGGATCATTGTGTTAAGTGAGCTTTGCAGCTCTTCAGGAAGTGGAGTTCCCCCATTTCTATCACAGATCATGGGAAAATATTCTAAGTAAGCCACAGGAAGAATCAAATTCCTAGCACAGTTCTACATAAACAACGTCTTCTGAATATTTCCAATGCTAGGTAAAATCTCACTAGTAATTAATACATCACAAGTTTTTATTAAAAAAAACCCAACAGCTTCTTAATTTGATCACTTTAAAATAACATTTAGTGATATCTCTGTTTGCTGTACTCTCATGAATAGTTACCATATGTTGAAGTTAATAGAAACATCACCTCGTCTTTTATGAGTGCATCAACTTATCTGCAATTAAGTTTAGATTGTCTAATAAAATTCTGTGACATTTTAGACTACAGTTTATTTCCCAGTAAAAGGCTCTTCTGAATGTTATTGCCATAAGAATTCATGTAATGACTAGAGATAAACCATTTTACTTCACGCTGGACAGATGAATATGTCAGCAGAAAACAAAACAGGTAGCAGATGAATACGTAGTCAGTGAGTCAACCGAGACAGGGAACTCTGAGGCTCAGTCAAAATTGCATGATCCAAGAATTATCTAACAATAAGGGAGAGAAATTTGTGGAGTCAGCAGTTTTAGCCTTGTGTTGCTCTCAGTCTCTATAGAAGTGCTTACTGTGTACAAAAGAGAGACAACAAAAGACAAATAATTTAATGAAGGCTTAAATTCTCCTGGAAGCTTAATAACTGTTCTGTCCACACCTTGCAAGGAATGGCAGACTAAGACACTTAATTTAGAGCTCAATCTGAATTCCTGTGCATTTGGAAGTTTGCTGTCATCCAGAACCTAGGTTTTGGGAAGTCTTACTACAACCTACCATATCTAACCTACTTTGAGTTGCAGGTCCACTGAAGACTATCATTTTTTTTTTGACTCCTGCCCAGCTCAGTAAAAGTACACATATAGTGTTTCCTTTCCCCAAGCAAAGCATTTAATGGGAATGGATAAAATCAGTGTTCCAGTCAATCCCTGGCTATGTTGAAAGCATTCCCAAAATTGCTAATTAATGCTTGTGCAGACAAAATTGTATTTCTGGATATGGATGTCAAACATGGCAAGACTCCTAATTTCCCTAAGGATATGTAGACTCTGAAAGCACAGACTGCTGTAACAGACCATTCCTCAGAGCTCTTCTCTTTCCAATTTAAAAATTCTTCTCCTTTGCTTTAAAATGTACAGTAGTCTACCTTTTCCTGAATGCCACACAATATTTATTTAATTTAAACCCCTGGTCTTCAAAAAGAAAAGGATAAGAGAGGCAAAACTGGAATTCTGGAAAGGTTGATAGACAAGGATGGATTTCAGCCAAAAACTAATTGAAGAAAATCTGTCAATTCTCCATTTGAAATGAAAAGCAACTTTCCAGCTGAGGATTCATCTTCAAATGTGAGACTAGCTCTTCAACAAAAATAGAGCAAAACACACTTTAAAGAACTGTCCTGAAAGGCTTTCAAATGCTTTGAATATGTCACACCAACCTAGATTAACAAATGTTACGGATGAACCTTTTGTTACAAGACAGAATAGGTGCAAAATCCTCCATGATTTTGGGTTTTTCAAGAGCTCTCTGAAACTGTTTATGAAGCAAGTTTGTATATGACATATCCTGGTTCTCCCTCAGTAACAGTTTTATTTTTGTGTCAGATGCCAATGTCTCACCTGGAGGGAAGGAGGGAAAAAAAAGACAGACCATGACAAACATTTTAAGATCATTTTTGCTGAGCTATGTTCATCTAGGTGTCAGTTAAAGTAGAAACAACATTTTGACATCATTCTGGAGGTCTGCATGGAAAAAAAAAAAAGCAGGTAGGTATATGACCTTTCAATTCATGTCACTGTGTGTTCATTAGTGTTTTGACTCTAGAAAAGGAGATGGCCATGAAATAGCTTTCTTTGAATCAGAAGAGCAGACTTAAAACACCTTTTCATTTAGAGGAAACTAAGCAGCACGATAATGCCAAAGCACCTTCCAGCATTTTTCTGCCACAGTCTGAGTGATTTCTAGTCTGGCTGATTTCTAAAGTGTGAGGGGGCAGGGAACACTCAAACCACCACATCATTGCTGATAATTTGACTCTTCTTGACACTTTTCTAGAGATGATCTTAAATATCAAAAACATGTCTGGCATTAAACCTTCCCAAACCTGTCTTTGTACTTTTCCATAGCATGTTATGAAGAAAACTTCACTGGTGAGTGCTCACTAATGCCTTCATGTGCCTTCAAGAATGAAATAACTAAAAAAAAAAAAATGGAGTAAAGTCACATCCCTGAGTAGTCTCTAAATGAAAAGTGAATCATAGAATGGTTTAGATTGGAAGGCACCTCAAGAATCATCCAGTTCCATCCCCCATGCCATAGGCAGGGACACCTCCCACTAGAACAGGTTGCTCAAGCCTCATCCAACCTGGCCTTGAACACCTCCAGAGAGGGAGCAACCACAACGTCCCAGGGCAACCTATGCCACTATTTCACCACCCTTGTGGTGAAAAAATACCTAGTACTTAAATGAAATGATGTATCATTATTTTTGTATGCAATTTAGTGTATTTACTTTAATAAGTCATGATAGGTGCTTGAATCAGATATGTACTTTAATAATATTTGTTAACAAAAACGTTTACAAGGTGTAGCCATTTAGAGAGAAGATATATTAGCCATAAAATTAACAGACAGTCTCTTCCTTTTGCTTCATTCAATACAAGATGACAAAGAGAGCCTTCATTCAGTTCTTTATCTGAAATACTCTGTTATTGAACTTGGAATAATGTATCCAAATGATTTTTACACAACAATGAGCTGCATAAGCCTATCACTAATATTTAAAAGTGATGGATGCAAACGACCTGTCCATATTTCATCCTCTTGCAATATTTATTCAACAGAAAAAAGATTTGGGGTGGGAAATGAACTTTACAAAGTAATTACTTTTGATCTTGACAAAATCTATTCAAAGGCCTTCAGGTAAACATCAGCTTGATGGGTGCACTGTGGTTTGCAGCAGTTACGTGTCATGCTTAATGGAATTGTGATGTACATTAAAGCTAACAGCTGGTTCAGGGAATTACAGAAAATATTCAGAAAAAACCAAAGAGAACTGCTTGTAATCTACCCACTGGAAAATCAGTAGATGTTTCTTTCTCTTTGCTTTTATTTATATGAAATGAAAGAGAATTACTGAAAAAAATAGGGGGGGCGGGAATTTGCATCAGTTCTGCTTGTAAAGGCAATATATGAATTAAAAGGACAATCAATGGTAGGGCTAGATTCCACCATGAAGTAGTTATCACATGCTTGTGTTTATCCCCATTCACTGCAAAGGGACTATTTATAAGCTTGTATATAACATATTTTGACAGATGACTCAGAGAAGTCCTCTGCGGAGTTATAGATAGAGTAATTTTATGAAGAGTAAGGAAACGATACTGCTTTTAATATCTCCTGAGCCCCTTCCCAAAACAACAAATAAATGCTGTTGATGCTCAGAATATGATCAGGTCTCAGTCTTTCAGGCTAAGCAAAGTATTTTTTTACCACTAGTCTTATTCATATTTGCATTGATTTCCATAGCTCTGCTTGCTCATGTGAATATGTGATCTTGAATTAGGAAGTTTTCAAAACCTGTCAGCTAGATATGGCTATTAGGAAATCATGAATTTCATATAATAGCTTCAGAAGAACTCAAGTTTTACAAAAAGTAATGATAAATCTATATCAGAGTGACAGCTTACTCCCTCAAAAAGCAATCTTCATTTAACAAGAGAAACCAAATAATGATAATAATTACTTTTTCATAAGGCCTCAAATTGTATTCTCTTTTGTCTACCACTCCCTAGCCACTGTGGTTCTGGAATTCTATACTAGCATTGCTTGGAGTGGAATATTTGGATCATTGTTATGATTGGTGGACTTTAACTCTGAAAACACATATTGAGTGGTTCTATTGCAGCTGTGTCCCAGTATTCACTAGGTATTCACAAAAGATCTCACAGCCAAAGGAGAGCAAAATCAATCTGTCATTTGGGAGCTTGTGAGAAAATGACAAGTGTGCTGTAGGAAGCAGTTCTGGTGGTTTTGGATGGGAATGTGACTCCAGTTTCTAAAGCAGGTGCTAAAAAGAGGATCTTGCTGCAGGTACTCTTCCAGGCAAACCGATTGAAAAACAGGCCAATCTACCACTTCTCTGCTCCTGACATGTAGGATGTGCTGCTTGTCCTGCCCTGGCTCCCAGCCACACAATCAGGCTTCTCTTGTCCTGTCTGCAGGCCTTAAGTGACTTTCAGTGAGTTAACTCAATTCACTTAACCAACAGAGAATGTTACTTTTTTTTTTCCCCTCTTTCCCCTTTTGGATTGATTTTCTGCATCAACTCAGTGAACTTGATTGGCTTACTTGAGGAATAGATCAGCATCACAGATAATATAAAGGTATCACTGAAATGTGTCCTTAGTGAGGTTTCTGCTTTCCTTGATAGTAATGGGAACTCAATCATTGCTTTGAATGTCATCACCTCCAAAGGTTTATTAGTACTTCTGTTTGAAAGGCATTACCTTGGAAATGATGACACTACACCCATCCTACAGCCATGCAATGGCTCTGCTACTGGATATTCATGTTCAGACTGAAACCACTCATGTAATACTGCTGGATGCTATCAAACAGTAGCAACCATCCACATGAAGCTGGCTGCATTCTACATTTCTTTACATAAAAGTCTGAAAAACTAATTTATATCATCCAGAATGAAAGGCATTCTGTAAGTTATCACAAATTGATAGTCCTGAATTTGAATAAAATTTACATTGAGCAACCACAGAGTTTACATCTCTCTCACACATGCAAGCACATACGCAAAGAAAACTGAGCATAATGCGGCATTCTAAGGGGAATAATTAGTGTCAAATAGGACCGCAAGAAATTGAAAGCTCCACGTTACAGTAAACAAGGCTGGAAAAGTTAGTTGAAAATGTTTTATATGCATATTTTCCTTAGACTTCAAGCATACACAAAAAAGTAAAGTAGCTTTTGTCACAGCAGTGTACTTGGTGTGGTAGTTGTTTTACTACTCTAATGATTTTATTTTTCCACTCTTCATATATAAGCAGCAATAAAGAAAAATTGGCCAATAAAACATTACTCCTTAATTTTTCTTTTGCATATGCTTCCTATCTAGGTTATATTCTCAGTGTTCCTAAATAAAAATCTTCTAATTTAATGAGCTTCGTTCTTGGTTGTTATGTGAGGAAACAGAGCTGAGAATTTGAGACTGAAGAGTCTTCCAGATGGAGCTTACACATTAACATTTAATATTTATGATAGGGAAAGGCCACCATACAAAACTTTATACCAGCTGAAGGAAAAGTAAATTTAGAAATTAGGAGTAGCTGATGCTCAGTTCCTGCTGTGGATGTTGCAATCTGGGAAGCGAAAAGTAAAATTTGAGTTTCAAGGAAGCTGAAAGAGATTGACACCTGGGGTGAAAGTTGTGAAGAAAATATTGTTTAACAATCTGTCTTGTGCTCGGGTAGGGACACTTTCATTAGCTACTGCATTATCTCATTAGCTGTTGTACAAGTGTAGAAAAACCACCTATGTCCAAGGAGTTGGCAATCCAAGTAGTAGATAAAAAGAGTAAGTAGAAACAGGCAGGTGGCAAAGTCTATGGAAACAGTAAGGTTGCTCTTCAATAAGAAAAGAAAGGTCAATGTGAGTGAAAACTAAGGAAGAACAATTATCTTGGGAAAGCATTGTGTTGTTTAGGGAAATCTTTAAGCGTCACTCAAGGTTTAGAGCAGCAACATGCAACATTCATGTATGTGATCATTGTGGTTTAGTGCTTGTATAAGCAATGATTCCCCTTAATACTACAGCCCCTGGGCAAGGTTTATCTACTATCTAAAACACTGGATTGTAGGTGAGTCTTCAAGGACTCTTACAGTGTTGATATTGACCAATGCCTAACATTCTGTGATTTTGTGGTTCTGTGATAGCTACAATGAGACAATTGCTGATGTTTCAGTTTGTTTTGATCTTACAGCTTGAGAAGTCTTCCCTCACTGCCAAAATAAATAAGTACTGGTAAGATTTTGTCAGCTTCTCTGTATCAGAAACACAAACATGCGGGACTGCACGTGAAACTTCTCACCTTCACGCTTACTTCTTACCACAGCAAGACAAAAAGAGGCAGTGCCAGCAAAGCATTGCAGGCAAAGCAGCAACAAGCCCCACAGGATGCACTGTGCAGAAAGGAGTGAGAATGAATGTCACAGCATGAAAAGCGCTTTTTGGTAGTGGAGAGAGCATCCTGCCTTAACATGCTTTTGATGTTCTGTTAAAAGGTGAAAAACACTGTGGTTGTGTTTCCCAGCAAGCAGTAAATGGGCATATTATCAGGTGCATAGGAATGTGCAGATGACATCTATAAACTTCTGATATGAGTCACCCGTGCACTCAATAGGATGAGCTCTGTGAGTTTTGGGAACAAATTTGGGATCTTTTGATCTAGAAGGAGAGGGAGCATCTTGGAAGTTAGGATTATAAGAGAGTCAGCAGTGGGAGGGAATGAGGGAGGGAAGGATGTAAAAAGGGAGCTGGAAAGCAAGGACTGTAGTGCTAAATCACAAAATGGGCTTGATATTAATTAATAAGAAGAAAATATAAAAATATTATTATGTAAGCAGTGAAAGACACTGGACAAGTAGTCGTCCTCAACTGTCATCTCTTTGACTCAGATCAAACCAGGATGACATGGCAACCTGGCTTTCTTTGCTTGCTAGCTCAGGAATTTGCCTCCTTCCATTTAGTATTCTCTTAAACCTGCTATTAAAAAGGAAGGACATGTATGTTTTGCCTTTCAGCTAGATTCAGAACTCCTCAAACAAGACGGTAGAGTTTCCCCTACAGAGTCACTTTTCAGAAGGGTAACACTTTGAAGGATAAAGAGTTTTTCTCTCTGCTGGGGACATAAGAGCCTTGCGGGTAGGAGCTGCAATGTGTATGTGATCAATCAAAGCATCCTCATTCTGGCCTCCAAACCAAGCTACTTTAACCTCCCTTTGGTCAACTTTCTGTCCTGAGCACTGCTTTGTTCCAGTATCATCAAAATAAGAATATGGCCTTGTGGACATGTAGTCCTCTGATAGAGGTGATTATGGTTACTGCCATTTTTGCAATTTACACCAAAGGTCATGAATTTCTGATCATGTGGTTAAAAGAAACTGTGGGCAGATTTTATATCATGAAGCAATTGCAATAGGTAGAGATACCCTGCTAATGCCATGTTTTCTGCTATTCAAGCATACTTAGAAAACAGCTTGTCATTGTAAATGGTTACTGGTTAAGATTATAGAGGAGTTTTGGGAAATCAATCACATCTGCACCTATTTGATACTCTTGTCATAGTCTGTACGTATGATAATGAACAGAGTAAACTCTATTCAGAACTGGCTTCAAAATTACACAGCAAACCAATCGATGACTTGATTGCAGTCCCCTTTTTCACACCAATGCTGCATTGACATCTTCAGGTTATAATGAAGTGTGCGTAGCTCTGAGTACACAAAGAACATCACTTTTGGCAACTACAATACCATAGTGACTGGTATGTTAGAGTAGACTATCTGCTCAGGTCCAGGATCAATACAGCAGCATTAGTAAGTTAATGCAGATAACACGCTGCCATGCTGTCCAGCCTCATTTTAAGGTAACTCACACTTTTTGAAAGACAAAAATAATAACCAAATAAAGAAAATAATAGCAAAATATTAAGCTGCAGCTCAGGTCCTCTGTGCAGCTCACTCTAAATCTCTATCCTCCCATTTACCTGCCCAGAATCACGTTTCTTACCATTTCAACATCCTACTAACACAGTCCTTATCCCCCCTTCTTGTTCACTAGTCATTGTGTTATCAAATGGCCAGCTCTAGAGTCAAAGACTAAAACACTGAAAATCTGGGCCCAAGTGGAGTTGAACAAACATTCATGGGCAGAAGTGAAACTTTCTTCAATATTTGGTGTTAACAAAAAAAGTTTTACATAGGGTCAATCCAAGCATAATTTGTTTTCCCCTCAGTTTGGTAGCTGAATCAAAAAGAAAAAAAAGAAATCAATTATTCACAGAGCCCTAAGAGCCTTGCTGTAGTCATCAGGGAACAGCTCTCCACTAATGATTTTTTTGGAGTTATTTTGGTTTAATAGCAAAAAGGCTGCATCTGAGCTGAGCCAAGAGCCTTTTGTAAGGTTTGTGTGTCAGCATTACACTGCTTTTATTTTTCCCTTCTCTAAAGTAAGATTGTTTGAGGGCTAATACTGTGATCATTTATTTACACATAGCCCAGAAGGAGGCAGTTCTGGCTCTTTAATATGCAATACAGATTTCTGCAAGCGAGTCTGTGGGTTGCATGTTCCACTTCAGATATATGCTGTGAGTTTATTGTGCAGAAAAGGATATTGTTTTCACCATTATATTATAATTTTGTAATTAAATAATTTAATCTTAACCTACTCATGGATGATTTATTGGTAGTGAATATAACTACCAGGCCCTTCTGGGCTTTTCTGGGACTTGCTTTCATCCAAACCATGCTAACAAAAGAGTGACTACTGGAAGAGGAATAATTCACATGTTGCTTCCCAACGTAAAAGAAAAAAAAAACCAGGGGGAAAAAAAAAGCAGCAGAGTGATTTAAAGATAAGGAACTGAAACAAAACACTCTTAAAAGGTATATAACCAATATTTGAATGTTTGATCCAGTATATTTTGAAACAGTTGGTGCTGTCTTGATTAATTCTATAAGCAGAACTGAATCCCAAATTTACAGAGTTTGGATGAATTACAGAGCATGAGATGCTGGTGCAACCAACAATATCATCATTGTACAAACTATTGAATACAATTAAGTTTAGCTGCAGTGATAACACACAAGGACTCTTTGCAAGGACACATTTACCTACGTATGATGTTTACATCAGTTAGGAGAATAAAAGTCAGTGAAAAGCTCAGTAGTTCTTTAGCCACTAAGTAGCTATCTGTTATGAGGTTGCTTTCTGTGAATTTTGTGGCTAATGAGTTCTGAGTTCTGCTGGCTTTTTTTTTTTTTTTTTTTTTCCTTTTTAATGCAAAAAATCAGTTTCTAGCTTTGGTGAGGCTCACAGTTCCAGAGCTAGAGCAGAGAGACATGTTTCCAGCTAAGAAATAAAAAGCTGAATTCTGAACATTCCCTCTTCACTTCTGAACTGTTCTGGGCAGGAGAGCAAGACTGGATTAAGTGTTTATCTTCTTAAATTTTCCAGGATAACAAAATAAATATCCAGGAAAATGAGAATTCAAACTATATCACTTTTACAGTTACCAAATGTTTTTTATTTCCTTCTCTTCATTCACTCTATACACCAATAGGTTCTCTTTCAAAACACTGCCTGTTGAATTTCTCCTTTTCTGAGTCTACAGGCACATTTGAAGAGGTCAATGTGTTTGTAAGGAGATTTCAGGCAAAAATTACAGAATGTATTTCTCCATAGCAGGAACTTTATGAAGGTAGCTGGGACAATTATAACTACACCATTGAAACATGGAAACAAATCACTTCATCTGCTTTTTCTTCTTTACATTTTATATATATATATATATATATATACACACATTGTACATATATGTATAAAATGTAAAGAAGAAAAAGCAGATGAACTGATTTATTTTTACATATATGTGTGTATATATATATATATAGATATATATGAACTCCAGGAAACAAGAATTTTGCCAGTAAGATAAGAATCTATCTTGAGATTAGCTAAAAAGTGGCTTTAATTTTTTTGTACATCATGTAGGCTAGTAACACAATGCTGTATCATTGGTAAGATGTGCTAATTTATCTCGAATCTTTTACCCAGTGTACTTGTCTTGTGGTGTTTCCAAATGCAAAATTGTCATAGCTGATGCTTGCTAAATGCAAATTACATGCAAGCTGTTAAAACAGAGCCTTAAGGCACGCATCAGGGTGTTGAGGGTTGTACATATTTCGTTTGGTTTGAAAGAAGGGAGCAATTATGTATGGGATTGATTCAATTTATATACTACACTTTATACAGCATAACTGACATTTTATCAGCTATTTCAAGAGTGCATCTCACTAGTGAAAACAATGTGAATTATAATTCCAAATCTTATCTGCTTTCACTGGAGTGCTGAGTAAATCCTCTGAAGATTGTAAACTCCTTTTTTTTTTCTTGGTGGAGTTCAGCAGCCTCATGCAAGATGGCTTTCAGATAATTTGCCTAAATAGCCTACTGCCATGGAGGTCACAGAGAGACTGGAATATCATATATTAAAAAGAAAAAGCTGTGTTGTTTGCAGTGGAATTAATTAGCTATTACAGGAGTGCTGTGAAAAAGGACTCGTTGCAGTTCCTTGCAGTCATTGTGTGTCTATAAGAACACTGGTCATGGACATATAAGACTATATAACCATGTACAAATATTTACTCCAGCTAATTATGTAGTTTCTTGGTAAAATTATAACCCTCATAAACCATGAGAATCGTGGTTTGACTCAGGAATCAGCCAATGGCTTGTTGGAATAACCAGCTGACCTGTTTTCTAGAACTGCTGTGCTGAATGAATACACAACAGTGTTACTGGTGAGGAGGGTCAAGAACTCAAATGTTGGGAGCATACTTTAAAATCTGCAAGCCTATTGGAAAAT
Source organism: Tricholaema leucomelas (assembly GCA_013400475.1). Lineage (NCBI taxonomy): Eukaryota > Metazoa > Chordata > Aves > Piciformes > Lybiidae > Tricholaema lacrymosa > Tricholaema leucomelas. Next base: position 183,381 of record WAAF01007745.1, on the reverse strand, counting down.
GTTACAATTCTGAAGAGAGGATTCAGGTTAGTCATTCAGATGCCATTCAGAAAGGCCATCTCTTGATTAATCTTTTGCCAGTTCTGAAGCAAACCCCTTATTTAGTTTCTGTTTAACTTCTTAATTATGTTTTCATTAAAAATAGTTTTTCTCACTTTATCATCCAAACCATGTCATTCCCTCCATCTCCTTTCCATTCATGCCATTTTTTTTTTTTTGACATATATCTGTTGAGGATCTGGTTCTTTATCTCCTGAAGAACATTTTTGTTTCAAATGTCAAAACAAAAGATACTGTGCTCATCTGTTCTGAAGAAATTTGCAAACTAATGGACCTTTCACTGTACAAAGAAAAAAAAAAAGGACTGAAATTGACTATTTTAATGTTGTTAGGAGGATGTGAAAGACGGATGAATGAAAGTGATATGTTTCTTACTGACAAAGAGCAATGTTGGAAGAACTTAGGGGAAAGTGTATAATTAGTTTGTTTTCATCAGAGAAGATCCAGAAGGTCTGAACTAAACCAGTTTGGATATGTAACACTGTCAAAATAAATGTTTTATGCTCATCTACTGCACAAGTGTGGTGAAAGATGGTTCCTACATGTACTAGAAGTACAGCTAATTGGATGCATTTTTGCCAGACATTTATTTTCTCATATATGTTTATTTTTTTTCTACTAAAAATATATAGTTTAAAATTATGTTTAAGCACATCTTTATGCTAATGGCTTTTGGAACCAACATCTTTCTAATTTCCTGCTCTGGTAAGTCATTGTTATGGGATCTCCTGTCTGTGAAATGAATCATGTATGCTGCTACCAGTGGGCTTGATATACCATAGCAACGACCATTAATGTGGAAAACTCAAACAGAAATAAGACACTTGACAAGCACTGAAGTGATATTCTATAAGACCTCATAGGAATCATAGAATCATAGAATGGTTTAGGTTGGAAGGGACCTCAAGGATCATCCAGCTCCAACCCCCTGCCACAGGCAGGGACACCTCCCACTAGAGTGTCTCAACTGATTTCACAATTTCAAATTCTTCTTATAGAAATCTTACATATAAATTTTCAGCCAGATATCTCTCTCTATATATACCAAGAATCTAAACACCAGGAGCTTTACTCAGTGCAGAATGTGGATGTGAGGTAAAGAGGCTTCCCCTAGCTGGAAAGCAGACTGCATGCTGGATCTTACATATGTGCAAGCCAAATATTTCAATGATCAAATTAAGTTGGGGGAATGTAGATAGCTAAAGTTTTCTCTGTCTTTTCACTATTCTCAAAACTATGCCCAAACTCTATGAAGTTCAGAGAGGTGTTTTTTTTTTCCTTCTTATGTTTGCATTTATACCTCATACTGAAATACATTTGAGCATGGATGTGCCAAATAATTTTTCTGTGCTACTTCCATTCTACCAGGCTAAAATAATTTTCTTTAAATTAAAATGTGATTTCTGCTACATATTCTTTAAAAAAGTACTGAACCCATTAGCACTCGGATAACTCAGCTAGTAGTAAGAAACCGGCAGAAACAGAATTGGGAATCTTCTCTCTCATAGTACAAAATTCTAGCCATAAGCCTTAATGCCTTTCCATTAGTTTTTTTGACTTGTTTTGTAGATTTTATTCCTGATCATTTTGCAATGATCCAGAATCCATCCAGTCAAAAGAACGGTAGGAAAGAAGGCAATATGTGCCCGATGCTGTCAACCAAGGCACTAAATACAGACAGAAACACAGTCTTAACAACAACAACAAAATAATCTTGCAGCTCTCTCCCATGTCATAAATGTTTCCATGACTGATTCACAGCAGCCCAGCAGTAACTAGACAGACTACAGACCACTACTGCAAAATCCAAGGAAATGTAATGAGGGACCCTTCGCACCAGTGCACCATCTGCTCTTCCCGCACAAGGATATAAAATTGTTTTGTTATTTACATTAAAATAAAATCCAGCAAAGATCCAAATGATGGTGTTTATTTAAATCTGATGTATCATCAGAGGCATTTTCAACATAACTAGGATGCAGATGCTCAAAATATATTTCAGAAAAGGCAGCTCTGTATAGGTCAGGAGCATACCGCTCAGAGCAGGAAGAGCCATTACTACAGTTGACTGTTTTTTCATTACAATATGCTGGTTAAATATGCTTGTTTATGCTTCATTCCTTTTTCTTTTGGGGAAATGGAGGGGGCTTCTTTCCCAGTCATGCAAATGCCTTTCAGCTGATCTATTACAGGTCAATACTGTCAAGTGGCTAAAAGTACATTATGGGCATGCTGGGACTCCTGTATTCCTTGGACTATATTATCTAATTTTTTCTCTCCCTGAGATTGTCTGATCTTACGTCCTGAAAAGGCTCAGAATACTAATGAAAAGAATTGCAGCTCAATTTCTTGGCTTAAGAATTCTGCATTAAAAAGCTGAATGGGTTTGTCCCTCATCCCATTTTAAAGTTTAATTTCTCATGATACTGTCATTTTGATAAAGCAAAACAAATGTAGACTTTTGCTCTTTAAATCCAGAGTCTCAGGAAAGTTGTGGCAAATTGAAAGCAAATACAATTTCTTTGTTAACACCTACTGTTTCAAAATAATTTGTCATAGAAACATTTCCTGGAAAACAAAAGCCACTTATGTGCAAGCAACTTATAAAATGCTACTTGTTTATCTAATAAACTACCCTGGGGCCAACAAGTACATTAGCATTGCACAAACTTTCTGACTTATTCATCATCACTATTTATTATTAAAACTTTATCTGTTTCAACTTAGTGAATAGCTGCCTTGGGATACACTGCTCAGAGCAGAAGCAACGAAATAAAGTTTACGCAATTTGCATAATACTGTACAACGGATATTAGCTTAGAACAATATGAATCCCCTGGATCATTTGCACAGCCCCTTTGGTGTTTAATGTTGGTAAATATTTAAATAACAGCAAGCCTATATAATTATGAAGATTCTTCTTCCTAATCCGCACAGGTTGTACAAAATGTTGTAAATCATGTCTATTACATGGTCTCAGCCAGACTGAGAACAGCGAGGTGGTTTAGATATGCTTGTTGCCTTTCCTGGTAGTTTTACGACCCATCATTCAACAACATGTTGACTTACAGGCAGATCATACACACAACTGAGCACTGCATGGTTGTACACTACACATGACTTAAGATGAATGGTAACAGCATGCTTTAAAAGCTGGGGACTGTTTTCTTCGTTCTCCTGTTGTGGTTTTTTCATTACTACAAATTATATGTAAATCAATGCTATTCAGGTGTAAACGAGTTTTACACTCACTTGGTATTCATTTTGTACAGATCTACAAAGTGCTGGATAAAATGGAACAGGATGAGTTTTTTTCACAGAATTGGAACAAAATCTCAGCACGTGGTGTAGATGAAATTGTTTAATGCTGGGAAACTACTCTTTGTAGATATACAGTTAAGAGCCTGATTCTCAAAATTGCAGTGCACCTTGGGATTTATGATGTTCTGCAGCAGAAGTCTTGTAAACTTTAAGATTCTTCCTGAGACTCTGATTGTGAAATTCATGGCATTTATAAATCACTTGTTTGCACAGGGGTTTTTTTGGGTTTTTTAAACCCATTTCTTTGTCACTTAGAGATCTGTTCTATTCACTACTGAGCAAAGGTAGCTTCCACTAATATCAGCAAAGTTGGGACAGTCTTTACATGATGTGAAATGTTCGGTACCTGCAAGGATCAAGTTCGTTTTTAAAGACTTCAGAAAGTGTGGTCTGGTGGGTGATATACTGGATGAGACCTGGAATATCTTTCTGAGTCTGACACCTAGCCACCTGTCATATGTAGAATGAGATCTAAAGATACAGTTTAAAATCTTCAGTGTAATCAGGTATATGCACAATTTGGATTCTACAGATAGTTGAACACACCTCTATTGTTGTAACAAACAAAATGAAAATCAAATCATGACTGAAACAAATCAGTTCATCTCAATGAGTTTATGTTAGTCCAATAGACAAACCTGGACAACCCACTGCTTCCGTCACAGTGCTTAGGACAAGGGAAATAAAGAGAGAAAGAGATGAATATAACGTATTTGTCACCCTTTCACCTTAAAGACAGATAGTAGGATTTAAGCAGATATTCTTTTTGTTGTTGTTTTAAATGCAGTAAAATATATCTAAGTGGAGTAAATACAATATCTCGCCCTCCAAGAGCGATTATGTTCCTTTCACTCCTGAAAGAGGCCTTCATAATTCATTCTTACCTGAGGGTTTTGTGAGTTCTGGTTCTTCACACTTTTGAAAGAAACACAATACTCAACTTCATGGATGATGTCTGCTATATGTATTTCAATTATTAAAGTTGTAGGAATTTTGAAGGTGTATTCTACCCTCAAAACATAAATGCGAGTACAGAACGTTTCCCTCCTCTGTTTGAAGAGCCTGAGAGACCTGAGAACATGATAATGTGTTCCATGTAATGTTTACAATTAACTTGTAGTAACCTATCACATGGCACTATTTTGATGCTCAATTGGTGCACTGTCCTTCTAGCTAATTCCTGGACGCCCTTGTAGAAGAGGAAAATAACGAAAACATGCATTTTGGAAAGATATCCCACAGGTGCTACACAGACATGTCACCTTCATCATCTGCCTTTCCTGAGGGTTCAAGATTATATGTCTGTCAAAACTATTTAAGCATCACTGTCGATTGCTCCAGAGATTACAACCATTCCAGGAAAAAATATACACCATCCTGTCCACCAAATACAGAGATATGTATACTCAGTGAATGAATTCTGAGTCCGTGATTTGACACGGATTGTCATACAGGCAGAACTGACACTCCAGTGGAGCAAGGAGAGGGAGTGGACTATGCAGAGCTTGCTGCCTGAATCCCTCTGCACAGTCACAGACCCTGTTATTTCATTAGCTCCTAACCTGCAATCTCCTGCGACTTCATTACCCTGAACAGCTCCAGTGGTGTCAACTGACAGAACAAATAAAATTCACATGGCAATTAAGCAGGCATGTAAGTATTCGGAGAGCTGTCCAAATAACATTTTGCTGTCAATAATGCATATAAATAGTTTCTTCAGATACAACTTGACTGTATGCATCGCTAATCATTGTGATTACAATGAAAATACAGTATGTAACCAAGTGACAAAGGAGCACTTAGACACTTTGTACTTAAAGATGAAGGAAAAACAAAGGGACAGATGTTGTGTAGAAACATTTTAAATAAATAGACAATGTATCACAGTAGAAGCAGACTGTCAACTTGGAAAGATACTAGATTAGAGACAGAGATCAACTGTTAGACTGCCACAGACATGCACTGGTCAGCATCACATAGTTTGAAACAAAGTCATAAAAGAGTGGTGAAGTATGGAAAGAATTCCATTTCAGAAGTCAAACAATTAGAAAGAACAATTAACTCATCCATTTCCTGGAGAAGTCTTGTCAGGACATAGCCCAAGTAACATTAAAATGGTAGTTACCAATGATTCCAATATATTAAGGCAGCATAGAATAATTCTCTTTTATTGAGCTCATTACTGCACTTCTGTGTTCCCAATACTTTAATTTGTTACTGGTAGAAAATATTAATGTAATCCTTCAGACAGAGGAAATCAGTGTTGTCCTTTTCTAATGCCCTTAAGTCCTCCAAGCTCTCTATATCCATGATAAACTACAGGACCTGAATTAAGGTTTGGCTAAAGGCATAAGAGAGAATGTGCCTAGTCTCAGGCTGTCAAACATAATTGTGGGGCTAAGTCTGCATACCAGAAACCACAATTCTACAACAAGATAATACTAAATCAAATGAGGGTGGGGGAAAGGAAGAAAAGATGAGAACCGTGATTGGATTCTGCTAGTGTTACTCAAAAAGGTATGGAGGCAGCACTATCTCTTTCCCTATCTCCTTAAGGTCAGTTAGAAGCAAAAAAAATAAATATTGTGTTTTCCTGTCTTTCATTGACAGTATTTTTAAAGAGCTGGGTCAATGAGGGGCATCTCGTGGCGGTGAGATAGAAGTAGAATGAACAACAGTAGTGTCATAGAGATGAATTAACGCTTTGATCCAGGTGCTCAAATTTCCCCAATTTTACAGAAAAGCTCAAACCTGCATGTATTACATAAGACATTTATTTAATTTTTAAAATATCTTTACTCCTCAAACAAATTAGCAGAGTTTTCTGTAAACATGAGAAGCAGCAAATGTTGCTTTGGCAAGATTCAATAGGAAAATGGTAGCGAACCAGAAGCATCTTTTTGTGCATATTAAGACTATAGCGAGATGTCTTGTACAACACTTACACATTCTTGTTTCATATATATATATTTCCGTTTCAGAAGACATTTTGCAGCTTAAGAGAACCTGTAAAATAGTTTGGTCTCACCTTTTGACCCTTAAACTATAGTTTTGCTATATACTCTTTCTAGAAGATTACTAAAATGAGGGTTCTTTCATCAATCTTTTTCTCATGCCCTTTCTTGAAATAAAAAACCCAGTATGATATACTGTATGGAATACACATTATTATTGGAAGTAGGTTAGAAGAGGGAAAGAAGAGAAATTCCAGAAGAGGAGTTTGTCTGGCACAATATTCTGTCGGCAAAGCTATCAGAAGCAACTCCTTCAGACACTGAGACAAGAGAGAAATTATCAAATATAATTCCTGCAAACTTTGTTTCTTCCTAAAGTGTGCTAGTTTGAAGCTAGCTAGAATGTTTTGGTGAGAAGGATTAGATCACAGGCTGTGAAAGAGAAACAATGGTGATGTCTACTTCACTCACAGGCTTGCTGAGATAAGAACAAGAGTATAAATATAGATAAGGCAGTTCAGGCACAGCCTGGGCTTTGAGCAGCATTTGATGGAGCATCTCTAACCTCACGNTCCAGAGCTGGCTGAGTCTAGTCTGGGTGATTTCCAAAGTGTGGAGGGGCAGGTAACACTCAAACCACCACACGAAGACATTAAATGAGAGGTTGATTGTATCACCTACTTCCTATGTATTGAAAAGTCTTCTAGATACAAATTCCCCTCTTTTTGGCCCATTTGTATTTTCAAGCAAATGAGCTTTTTAAATTTGGAATGCAGGTGATACTGCAAGTGTTCTTGTAGCTTCCACAGCAAATGTGATCTTTAGCATCACTGCAATTGAATTTAGAGAGGGTGACTGCCTAAAATCAGAAAACTACACCATTTCTAAATGAAGCATATGGCAGGGAGTTTCGAGAGTATACTTGAGGAGATAGAGAGATAATTGGCATCAGAATTTTTATAAACCTGTGTCTGAAGTTCTGAAATATTCTGCACACTGTAGAAAACAGAAAATTTGAACTTCACAGAGAATTAGTGCAGATATTTTCATTCACTGAATGATAAAGAGTTGTCATATTTTTTCTGAAATAAATTTTGTTTCATATATGAATTTCCAAATTATAGCTATTTGCAAATATACACTTACATAAAAACTATCAAAACATAACTCAATTTAAAAAGAAATGGAAAATTAGATCTATTTGGATGACACTGATTGTCCAACAGTGAGGCAAATTAAAAATACATTAGAAGAAAATTAATTGAAAGACTTTGAATAGAACTGACCAAATAGTTTGGTGTTGTAACACAGGCATTTTGCTTTCCTAATAGAGCTAACAAAAATACTGGTGCGTAAAATCTAACAAAACCATTAAAGAACAAAGCTGGGATGGGAGTGATGTATAAATTATTTCAGTCTGACAGTATCTCTAGTGTTTTAGCTGTATCTGAATGCAAAAAAATCAGCCTTTTGCTGTCACCCATGGCTGAATCCTGAAACACTTGGAAGGATTTGCTCTGAAAACTGCTGGTCTGTTTCTACTGATTGAAAACACCCAGGGAATGCAAAGAGCTCACAAAGTCTAAGAGGTCTGGGAAGCTAAGCTGAGATGAAACTTTGAACACTTTCATCAGACTTCAGAACAAATGGGGAAACAAAAATCACGAGTCTCTTTTTTTGCAATCATCTTAATTTTCTGTACAGGTCTAAGGGTGGATTCACGTGTGTCCTCTATCAACTTTCACTGAATTTCCTTGACATGTCCTACAAGGAAGGGGATGTTGAGTCTGTCCTAGAGATGGCAGTGTTGCATTTCTGTGATTACTGGTGGTTCGGTAATGGGAAAGTCCTAACTGGAGGGGAAAAGGGAATTAAACTACTCATCAGCTGTCGCTTTACAGTATTTTCAATATTAAGTTGCTCCTAAAGATCAAAATCCTCTCAGTTTTTTCTCCTATTAAACTCAGATAACTTTGTTGGTCTACCTAAACTAAAGAAAACCCAAAATATTATATTTGACTCTTTAACAAATTATGGAATTTTGCTCTTTGACAAATTTCTTTGAATAATTAACAATTTTTATATGAAAAATCTACCTTTAAAAGGTGAATTTAAATATCTAAGCTCTGTTTACATTTGTTCTACAGCTACATTTGTTTGCATTTGTTCTACATTATATTGTTATGCATGTGTGGGAGTGGGCATGTAAATGTTCTATTCTGGAACTGATACTGACTGAGCACACTAAATAAGAGGCATTGGGGAACACCAGGAGCTGAAGCTTCCCATGTTGGTGGTATGACTTAGTGTCTGACAGAAAAAGATGTAAAGTAATATGAAATAAAAATTTAAAACTTTGGCTCTTCAAATCCCTAAATCCTAAACTGTACAGTTCACATTCTTGTTCTGTGAACTGTCCTGTTTTCTCAAGTGGAAAAATCCCTTTTGGAAGGCATCTACTTAGAAAGCAAAGCCCTTTAACTGAGATACTCTCAAATAATGCCTTGCCCTTACACACAGCTTGTACAAAGAAGTCCTTTATAGGTAGGAACGGGCTGATTAATAGATAAGGCTAAGGAAACATGCCAGAGTTAGAAACCTGTAGATAATAGAATCAGTGGGGTAAGTCCCCAAACTCAAGCTGATCTCTCAAAAAGAGGAAGGATCAAAGCCTGACCTCTGTCTCATGGCTTGCATGAAGAAAAGTGACACAGCAAACAACCAGAGCAGATCATGTGAAATCTTGCTTTTGCCTGTTTGGAAAGTAGCATCTGACCTTGTGGCTTGTCTGTTAGCTGCCTTGATAAAACAGAGTTCTTTTGCCAAGCAGAAGAAATGTATTGTGGGCATGAATTGATCAGCTCAACTGTCTCAACTCAGCCAAGGTGTCTGCACAGATAGATCTATTTCAACAACTTTCTTTAAATAAAATGTACCATTGTAGTCTTATATTTAAAAAGGAGTTCAGTGATGAGATGACCTTGTACAGCCTAGTCAACTTATGAATCAGTTAAGAGCGTTGAAATCCTTGGAGAACACACTTTTCTTGCTCATATATGTTTATTTTTTTCCTAAACTCAATTTACTGGGACATTTACAGACTGATAGCAGCTCTTTGTCACAATTCGGTGTACAAAAGTTAAACACCCAATCAACTGCTCTGCAGGACCAGATCCTCAGTTAAAGGAATACTTCTGTAGAGGAAATATATTAATTCAAAGTTTTATTCAAGTTACTTTAAAAAATGCTTATAAAATCATTATGCTGCAGTACATGATTGTTTTGTATAATTTTTAGCATATACCTAACATATTAAACAGATATAATGTTTTAAAAGCAATTGCTTTGCCAATCTAGCAATAAGTTGGCAAACAACTTTGGAAAATGACTGTATCAAAACCCCACAGATTTATGTATGACAGTAGGCTACTCTCATTAAAGCTGAAATGTATCATGGAGTAGGCAGTTACAGTAGAGCAATCTGTATTTTTTGGCAGGCAGGAGCAACAGGTGATTCTTCTGTGCCCCTTGTCTTGTGTTAATGTTCAAACGTAACTGCACTGCAGCAACCGGCATGGAGTCCTGAAGCCCTTGAAACAGATTGTTGGGCAGTAATATGTAGCCCTAACTTGTTATTAAATATGATTTGAATGTCAAGGAGAAGATATGCTTCCATTAGAACAAAGTTTGGAATAATATGCTTGTAAGATATTTCTGAACAGCATGTCTGCCCAGAAGTACAGAGAAGAATATGGTCCTGTATGAACAGTGATTTCGTGTGTCATAAAAACTGGTGCCTGCCTACTCTCTGTATGGGTGGAAAAGGGAACACATGAAAACATACACATTAGAAAGCATTGTGCTCTTTCCTTCATATAGGCAGATCAATGGGTGCAATGCTTGCATTTTAGGAGAGTTCATAGCTAAAATTTCATAACAAATTGCCTAAGACACTGCAAATACATTCTTTTTGACATCAGCTGAAAAGACATCCTTTTCAAAGACAATGGTAGATGAACAGCTTCAAGGCACTGTGTCCCCTCTAACCTGTGAGTCCCCTGTTCCTCTTAATGCTATGGGCTATTTTGTCCATAACAGATAAATACGACTAACTTGTTAGTCCCAGGAAGCAGGCAGAATTCAATATCACACCTGTAAACAGTTCTGCATTTCTATAGCAAATCAAGTTTGCCAGTGTGCCAAAGAAGTCCCTTTATTATAGAAATCCAAACAGAACAGTAGGGGGAAAATCCATTACTGAATAAATACCCAATTCCAGGTAGAAAGGTCAGAACTGCTCCCGGATTCTCAACATTGGATGCACATACCTTTGGGCACTTCAGCAATCCACCGAATTGCTCAAACTGCATTTTTTTATACCACCCATGGGCTGCTACTTGAAGAACAAAATTTTTCACAGTCTTATAAAAAATGATGCTGGAATAAAATCTGATGGGATGCAATGGCCATGTAAGTTTTTCTGTCTCCTTTTCAGAGACTCTTGGAAGTGGTAAAAAAACCTCATCATTAAAATGTGATGAAGTAGCCAGCGGATGCAAAATTTTGGGAAATAACTCTCTGAGAACCCCTCATGGCCAAAATCCCAACTACCTTGTTTGGGTGCAGAATAAACTACTCCAGTTTGGTAGCACAAGTTGTTAATTATGAGCCCCAGCACTTCAGCTGTTTCCATGGAGTTTAATACAATGCATATTTAAGTCTAGAGAGGATACTAGAGGTGTTTTGCAAAAGCAGTGCAGAAGAAAAATAATAGGGAAGGTTTTCAAGTTGAGTTCAGAATTGACACAGGACCAGTAAGAAAATCATGATGCCACAACAGGTTACTCAGTATCTCCTTGCCTCATCTGTATCCAGGAAAAAAATTGCAAATTATATAAACCACAAAGCAGGCATCCTGCCAGTTCATGCTAATGATCTGTATTCCTACTCCTCGTAGGGTAGGAAACAGCAATTCTATTATTCATAATTATGCTTATCTATTTCCCACTTCTGTATTACTTGGAAATAGTTTTAATTAATCTGATTTCCTTCTTGCATCATACCTCTTAGCAGAATTGCTGGGCAGAGTTAAGAATCACATTACAGGTGTCTGTCTAGAGACTACTTATTTAAAAGGTATTGCATATCACAAACGTGAATAATTTTCAGCACTTTTCATATTCAGGATTTAGGCTAGAATGGCAATTTCTAGGAAACAAAATTAGGACAAAACTGCTTGCATTGTCAGAGTCTGGCAAAGAACTGGTTATAAATTAGATGGGCAGCACTTGTCACAAGTGACTGATCTCTACAAATTTGAGCTTGGGTCATTCATTCCCAGTGATGATGAAATATGGAGGCAATGGTCAGGACTGGTGCTGTGTATCTGACCTAAAAGTAGATTCGTTGCTGAACTAATGGTTTGTTGTAACATGCTGTATGTAGTTAAAAACACCATCTTGTGCAAGACCCTATGAAGTCTTACCTGATTTCAATTGGAACATGTACTTTGCAGATTATTACGGTGCAGATCAAAAAGCCATACAGGCTAATTTCTCTTATCAAGGTTCTCAACAAGTACCATGCTCCTGATATTTGAGCTAATCAGAGAATTAAGACACAAATGCTTTGCATGGTATATAGAAGAACTCTCATGGTTACATGTAATTTTGGAGCTAGGAATGCAGAGAACACAAGTGTTTGCTTCAGGTTTGTGTTACCCACTGACATAGATTTGTTCAGCAACCTAAGCAGAGTGTAGCGAGACGCTGGAGTGACACCACTTCCCTGCGCTCCCGGGAACTCTCAGTTAATGCAGGGGTGGTGCAGACTGGGGAAGGCAAAGCTGATAATTTCTGAGCTAACTGTTGAATAGGAATCAAAATCCAATCTACTCCATATAGTGAATTTTCTTCATATCTAAAAGCTGGTGATAAACCTAGTTCTTCACATGGATCAAAGTGTATAAAGTATTCTCAGTTAGCTAAGGTGAAGGATGAAATGTTGGATATTGCACTGGATGTACTTTGTAAGTGGGCTCTTTTTCAAATGCAGTCTGCAAGTGTTTCAGCAGCAAATACTTTGGCCCACATCTTCAACAGGACCCAAAACTGTAAAATTCCAGTGATACTTAGTAAGCTTTGGTAAAATTGTGATTTAGGCCAGTTTTAGTATATGATATCTCTTTCACTAATAGTTTATGATTCAAATTTAGAAACCTGAAATCATTCCAGTCTATTTGAGAACAACATCAGGATCCCCCAGTTTTATGATAAGAAACCACATTACAAATAGCCAATAGGCAGAAAAAAAACCCAAATCCTTCAGTGAAACAATACACAAGCGGCATTCTTAAAAGGTGCTCCCATGAAGAACAACATGGTCTCTAATAACTGTGCAAATACTCAGCGTCTGGATGCACATCAATTGCCATGTAGATTCATCTTGCTATCTTCAAATGTCCCTGCAAGAAACTGCAGTTGTACAAGTTGTCTGCTTTGAGATACTGCTACAAATAAATCTGACAAGCAAACAGCTACAGCAAAATGGATTGCATCTGATAGAGTGTCATCTTGCTCAGTAATCTGTGGTCTTTTATGGCTGAAAAGAATGAAAGAACAATTTCTGCAGAAAAGGAAGAGAGCTGCTACAGTCAGTACTCAGGTACAACTGTTTTTTAAAAAAAACACAAGTATTCAGTACACTCCTTGGTGAATCCTAATAATAGTGAGGTTTAAGGTTTGGGAACAAACCTTATAGATCTGGGTATTAGTCTGGTTGTCCTGAACTCTATTTTACAGAATGCTTTAGAGATGCAACCTCTCCATTTAATTATGCAAAGTGATGCCTAACGTGGTATTTGTAATAACTTCCCAGGAACTGCAATTTGAAAATATGCTCTAAAATATTTGTTAAGGTGATAAATGATCTCTGATTCTTGGATAATCTCTGTTTTGAAAAGATTAACCACTATTCTATGTATGGCTCTGTGTATGGGAATTGTTTTCTCTCTTCCCCCCCCCCACCCCCCCTTCCTTTTTTCTTTTCATTGAAAAGGGGACTATCATTTGATTTGTTTCTTTATTATGACAAACCAAAAAAGAGATTCTTACACTGGATTGCATGCATCCACTCTGCAGTGTGTCAACTCAGTTTAATGTAACTGCTATAAAATCTCATCTCACCTTCTGAAATAATCTTTTTGTTAAGCCCAAGAATCTTCAGTTGCCTTGTGACATCAAATCAGTTCCCAAACCCCAATTAAGGACAACATGTTAGCTTTAGACTATAGTAATATAGTTACGATAATGTAACTTTAATGTGTCTTTTAGACACATTATTGTAATGGTTTCATTTTCAGTCTTGCTCCCATTTCCCGTTTTGCAGGCATAACAGGGAAATCTCTGCAGGTTGGGAGCTACTGTCCTCTTCACATGAGCAACATTTTGAGATGCATTTCAACAGCCATCAGTGCTTTCCAAGAGGCTCATCTTCCCCATGAAACTGGGCTTCCTTGTGCCATCTCCAGGACTTTTGATTACAGCTGGGCAGAAAAGATGGTGATGGTGTGACTTCTATGCTTTCATTTTTATTTAAGAGTCACAATGGAGAAATTAATAAAAAAAATTATAAAGAGGCAGCATGAACTATTGATGAAAATTCCAGTCTTACACTGAGGAGAGCGTAAATTTGCTTTGAACTTAGCTATCACTGGCCTTCACTCATGAGTGGAGGCAGCTGCCCTCTGTTTCTTTTGATTGTTTAGATTGTATGATGCTCTGAGCCTGATACGGTTTACATTATATGTTAGTCTCAGCACAGCAAAAAAATAATATTGGATTAATGACAGAATACTATAAATAACTAATACCTAAATATTGATTTTAATTAACAAATTTAAATTAACTAGCTTGATTGAGTTAGAATAGAATAGAATCAATCAGGTTGGAAGAGACCTCCAAGATCATCCAGTCCAACCTATCACCCAGCCCTATCCAGTCAACTAGACCATGGCACTAAGTGCCTCATCCAGTCTTTTCCTGAACACCCCCAGGGACGGTGACTCTACCACCTCCCTGGGCAGCCCATTCCAATGGCAAAGTCTAAGTTTGAAAGTCTAATCGTATATTAAAGATATAACCAAATATTCAAACAATATATTCAAGCAATTCAAAAATCTAAAATCTAAGTCCAAGGTCTAGCATCAAGAAACGTAATACATATTAAAATACCTTAAAGTGCATTACATAATAGAAGTTGCACATGTGTTGCATGTGAAGAAAATAGCATTCCAACAATAAGACTAAGAAAAAGTCAGGCTGCTGGAATATATTGGATGTTTATGCAACAATTCTTACATCACGACTGTGCACTTGTTTCTGTGGCTACTGCAAATCATGTAAATATCTGCTAGATCAATACTAAAATGCTTAAATAAAGATCAAGGAAATTCAAACATTAGAACCACTCCTACAGAATAAAAATAAACTAGAATCACATGGGTACTCACAGAAGACTATGCATTTAAAAACAGTCTGTGAAGCCAATATAAAATCATAGCATAAGATTAAAAGTTTTGAGTACATCTCAATCAAACAAGATCGCAATCTAAATATTTTCTCATTGTGTTCCAATAGCCCAATATTAATTCCATGTGTGTACACCTGCAAAACTATTTAACATGAAGGGGCAGAAAAGTAATTCAAATGACAGATAATGTGTTTTACTGGATATTTGTGTGTGCAGCATAACCGTGCAAATGAACAACTGCTCTAGGGGAAGATATAGGTGCAGGTTTCTGGTAACTGAAATTACTCCTAGATATATAGTAATCTGGCCTGGTTTCATTCTGCTTCATAAATAGGAGTCCCTTACACAGACTGCACTTTGAAAACAAAATGAGCTATTTGTAAGTATTAGGAAACAGTACACTTATTTCAGAGGAAGAACATCAGTCACACATATTGGCTGTTTAACAAGAGGTCTTAAACATAAAGCTGCTGAAGTACTTTGTGTCATATTTCCAAAGACAATGTACATTTCTCCAGTAAACTACATAAATCAGACTAAGGGAAATACATGAAAAAAAGGAAAAATGTAGTCCAACTCTACAGTCCAATTTTATATCATTACATATTTTTTTTATATTACAACAGCTACAGGAACAGGCACAGTACTGACTAACATTTGCAACTCAACTGGAAAAAAAAGTCACTTGCACTTCTGGAATCAGAGAAAATCTTCACAAGAGCATTGCATACAAGGGAAGATGACAGTTTTCCAGTTGCAAGACTGTGCAGGCTAAGTTGTTAGATATCTGAGTTTCCTGTAGCAATTCCCCATCCCTTTATCTTTACACCACTAAAAATATTATTTGTTTACAAGGACTTTGTTTATACAACAAATAGTCCTGGGTTCAAAAGGAAAGCATCAGCAGACTGAAGCCTTAAGTCTTAAGGTTTATTTGTTGAAACTGTATGTATTTGGGGGCTTTACTTCAGGCTGAATTTAGTCTGATCTTTTGAATCCTTCCCATCACACACACAGACTGAAGATGCCTAAAGGACTAAGTGCAGGTTTGGACTTAGCATCCCCACTGATTTTTGGACAGCATGTGGTCTGCTTCAGTAGCAGTGTTTCTGATTTATTTTTCTCAGAAAAGAATCTAGTATGAACTTTCCAAACTATTCTGCAACTGAACCAACACACAGCAAATGTGGACAATAGGAGGATTAATTTATGAACTGCACTGGTGCTGAATGCATGGGCTAATGGAGACGTGGCCACTAATGTGAAGAAGATCACTTTTGGGGAGGCTGGGAGAAAGCAGCATATATCTGAAATGACATATTGTCAGCAGTGGTCAGTTCAATGAAGCAACATGTATAATTCAAGCATTGAAACCACTCAGGTATACTCCAGTCTTAGAAGGTGATAATAAAGAACATGCGAGATGAAGGCAATGTCATCATGTTAAAATTCTCATTCTTCTAACTTGTTACCCACCAGGACTCCCAGGTCCCTCTCCAGAGAACTGCTCTGTGGTCACCTCCCAACCTGTACTGGTGCAGTTTATTATTCCTTCCCAGGTGCAGGACTCTGCACTTGTTCTTGTTGAACCTCATTTGGTTCCTCTGTGCCCAGCTCTCCAGACTGTCCAGATCTCACTGGATGGCTGCACAGCCTTCAGCTGTATAAGCCAAGCCTCACAGTTTGGTGTCACCAGCAAAGTCACTGAGCAGACACTCTGTCCCCTCATGTTGAACAGGACAGGACACAGCACTGATCCCTGGGGGACTCCACTGGTTACAGCTCTCCAGCTGGACCTAGCACCATTGATCGCCACTCTTTGAACTCTATCTTGTAACCAGTTCCTAGTTCACCTCACTATCTGATACTTAATATACTTGAGATACTTGGTGATTGAACAGTGTCACGCTGGGAGCTTGAGACCAACATTTGGAAACAGATGAGGAGGAACTCTTCCAAACAGAATTTAAAAAAAAAAAAAAAAGCTGAGAAAATATTACTGAAAGATGCTACAAATAAATATTGTAGTATAATTCTTGTCTGGAGCAGGTTCTGCTTTTATGTAATTAAACCAATGAATGGTGCTGCTGGTTTTGCTTTCGCTGTTAGTTGGTTTTGGGTTTTGCTTAGCTGGTTGCTTTGGTTTGGTGTTAGGTTTTTTGGGGCTTTTGGGTTTGTTGTCTTTTTTTTAAATGATTTTTAGAATTAATTTCTATTTGTGGGATTACATATGTAGGCTTTCATTTACAAGGTTAAAATTTCTTCTGTACATCAGAATGTGAATATAAAAGTCTCTATAAACATTAAGTTTTCACTGAACTATGACAACTGTTCCTGCTAACTCTCATGCTTACGAGTGCTGAGGCTTTCTACTGAGCAGAGAATTAACATTTGCTGTCACAAGCTGACTCCAGAAGTGACAGTAAGTTGAAAACTGAAAAATGTTGGCAGGATTTCTCTGTATCCCTTACACTGAAGACATCTTATGGAATTCACTGTCTGTGTGGAAGGGAGGCAGTGTTCAGTAATTAATGGCATATTTAAAAGCTGTGGCAGGCATTTGCATTTGTCTCGAGAGGAGGAGTAAGATGACAGTATCTAGGTAAATACTAAGCAGAACTTCACATGTAGAGGATTCTTCCGTCTCAGTAATCTGTAAGCTTTCTGTAACCAGCTGAAGATTATATTTTCCCCAACAGGGAAAAAAAAATCACCTTTATTAATTTTTTTCTCATGGTTTGTGCTATCCTTTTTCCCCCATTCAATCAATCAACATGGAATTCAGGCAAAGAACCTAAAAGAAGCATGGGACCTCAATCTCAACTTTCAAGGGATGGCACGTGATGAAGAACTGCCTGATTTTTCTGTCACGTTTACTTCTTATTTTGATATCTGCTGGTGGTAAGTGGACACTATCTGTTCCCTGTGAAACTGTCAGGGTTTCAGAGGTCAATGAAGCCTTCACTTCTTCCCACATGAATAAGTGATACAGAATGAGAAGTGACTTAAATGATCAGTGGCCAGAAGTACAAATCAAATTTGAGACTGACATGTTTGTCTTACTACACTTGGCTCGTTGACGCAACATGATTGGATTCTAGGTAACATTAATAATTAAGAGAAGAGAGCCATCTGTTCAGATGTCAATAGGAAATGAATCAGTAGTATTGAGCCCAGCTACAACTGCTTAAAGTACGTACATAAAGCTTCTGTGAAAGAAAATTAGGCAATTGTAACCTCAAAATGCTTAATGGCTCTGTCAGGAGTACACAGGTATCTCATACCAATTATTCATCTGACTTGGACCATGCTACAAGAAACATCAGTGAAAAGCCTGACTAAGACTAAATCACATCTCCTCTGTCAGGGAATATTTGTCTTTGCTGGAGCTATTTTAAGAACAATATGGAGAAATATCCCAGTCACTCACATAAAAAAATGGAGAGAAGTCCAGCTTCATCTGCTTGCTCTCAGAAGACATGGAGCAGCTGTCATTTCAAATCATATTTTAAATAAGTGTGTGGGAGTATGTGTGAGACAGAGGAAAGAACTTACACTTAAATAAGACAAAGACAAGTTTTTCATTTACAAAACCTATCCTTTTGTTGCTCCTACCAGTTCTGCCTCCTCCTCCTCACTGAAGTTTCCACTTCTTTTCACTCGTTAACATTTCTTACAGCCTCAGGTAACCCACTCTGGCAAAATGCCATTGCTAACCAAGATTTCGAAACTTTAAGACACACACAACAAAGCAGTAATTTCACATAGCTAAAACACATGCAGCCAGCAGTCTTCAACAATAAGCTTCTGAAATCTTCATGGTAGTACAAAAAAACCCAACTCCCAACTGGCAATTTATTTCTCATAATATAGCAAGATTGATTGCCTTAGCCTTAAAAAAAAAAATCACATTCACAGTGACACTATTTGAAGGCCCTCTATAATAATACATAGAATCATAGGATCAACCAGGTTGGAAGAGACCTCCAAGATCATCCAGTCCTGTCCAATCAACTAGACCATGGCACTAAGTCTTTTCTTGAAGACCTTCAGGGATGGAGACTCCACCATCTCCATGGGCAGCCCATTCCAATGGCAAATCACTCGCTCTGTGAAGAACTTCCTCCTGACATCCAGCCTATACTTCCTCATTGTGCATAAGACATTACGTTTTGGAGATTCTGGGAAGTATTAGCTCTGGAGTTTGTATGATGCAGCCCATACACGAAAAAGTGCTTGGGAGTGCATGATTCAGAGAGAAAATACAAATGGGAAACTACTGGAGCTGAAATTTTGTTGTAGAAGTTATTTGTCTTGTTATTACTTTCTGAATCCTTTTGTGCTTATTATTCACTACAACAGGTAGAGCAACTTACATTTTAACCTGAGGATTATGAAGGTGGAAGTAGTCATCGTATTACAAAAACCCTTAAAACCAAGCAAAGACACAAACAAACTAAAAAACACATGTGGTCCTAGCTGATATTTATACTCCCAATACCTGAAAGGGAATTTTTTATATGTATGCTTATGCATGTACACATATATTCATGCAGACTAAACAGTTCCAGAATTACACTGAACATGAATAGTGTGTTGTGGTAGGCCTGATAGACCAAAAATGGGCTTATCCATGTCCTGGCTTGCCCAAGCATGTTTTTCTGCTCTCTCCCTTTCTGCTGTGGGGAGAAGCAACTGCAAGAAAGAGGACAAAGAACCTCAAGCCACTGAGTCTAATGACTCTGGCTTGTCCAGACATGTTCCCCTGCTCCCCCTCCTTCTCTGCTGGGGGAAGCAGCTACGAGAAAAGAAAACTAAACCCCTGACTTCACCTAATGTGGTCAAGCTTGGCATAGTGCCTTTCTGTCCAAAGGTCCATTAGTCCCAGACTAATGGACCTTTGGACAGAAGTGTGCTGCTGCCTCATTGCATCCTGAAACTGCCTGTAAACACCACTGCCTTGAGTTTACCAGGAACAGGATCTAAATACCTGCACGTGATCTGCCTGTATAGCAGTGTGACATTGTGCCAAGACTGCACATCACATTGCATCCTGCCTCCCCTCTGGAGGCTTCTGCTGAATCAGGAATCAAGAGGAACCAGATCAGAGACTACACTGTAGTCTCTCAGCTTCCTAAGAAAAGAGCCTGGGAAACTCTGGGCTGCCCAGGGAGGTGGTGGAGTTGCCGTCCCTGGAGCTGTTCAAGGCAAGACTGGACGTGGCACTTGGTGCCATGGTCTAGCCTTGAGCTCTGTGGTGAAGGGTTGGACTTGATGATCTGTGAGATCTCTTCCAACCCTGATGATACTGTGATACTATGATACTCCAAAGCCTCTAATGGCTTTGAGGCCACCAACAGCAACCTCTCCACATGCTTTGGGTGCTGTCTGATATTTTGTGAGTAAATACTTAAAGCCTCTTCTAATTCACTAATTGCCTTCTGCCATAAGCAGAAAGGAGTTTCCTGTGCCCTCTAGTGGATAAGTGGTGTAATTAACCACAATAATCTACTCTTCCAGTATAATGTTTAGTATTTGCCACTTGAAGAAAATAAGTGCTCTAGATTTGTCTGTTCCTGCATGTATAAATTTCCAAGCTGTGCATTTTGAACCTTGTGAATAAGTTTTCTGGTGAGTTTTAATGTTAATAAGCAGTTTTCATAGTTATTCTCAATCTTCACCTGGATATCAAAATTAATACAGACTATTACATTTTGCATAATCTGTCACATAATGATGTTATTTTAAGAGAGAAATATATAAAAACTATCTGATTTTAAAGAAAGGAAAGGACCTTTCAATTTCATGAAGACATTACAGACACATATAGACACTTTGTCTCCATAGGTTTGACAGTCAATAATGCACGTTTATTAGAAAAATGTATTTATGCATAAACAACAACAGAGTTTATAGATAGGTTCTGTTCCTGTAAAACATAAACCATGCCTGCAGTTTTAGTCATTGTAATGTAAGCCTGTCTTAGGACTTTGGTCAAATCTACAAATTAGTTTGTCAAGTTGATTTCATGCTCATGTAATTAGAGCAGTGATGTACCAACATTTCACAAACATATTATTGTTTGCATTCTGACTGTAGCTACTGATGGTCACAACTCATAAATCAGTCTTATCCTGGCACTACACAACCAAACATGCAACTGGATGAATATGGGTTTTAACTTTGTTTTTGTCAACTTTAGTTTCTGACCACCCAACCTTCTGAACTGTCTTTTGAAAAGACTCTGAAAAATGACATGCAAGAAGCTTAAGGAGAACAAGTCATGAGAGAAGTATGCACATAGTTTGCACTGAGGAAACAATGAAGCATCATCTGGACGCAGTATGCTGCCATAAAACATCTTTGCATCACTAATTCCAAAGTCATACTTATTTCTTTCTTATAAAGGTTCCCAGCATGTGAACCATCCCCCTGAAAGCCTATGGAAAGGAAAAGAATGTTCATATTTAAATATCATAATCTCCAACTGGATTTCACTACTGCTAAGAGTAAAGGGAATTAGGGATTTACAAAGGAAGCTTCAGCATGGTGTAAATCTCCAAAGGCTTGCCCTTTGCTCTGACTGCTTTCCCAATGGAAGCCGAGGCAAAATGTAACTCACGCTGCTTTAAAACTGTCTTCAACAAATAAGAGAAAATGAATTAAAAACAGGACATAGAGATTCCCATATGATGCAGACAGCAGAGCTCTTTGTATTATTTCTTATTCTCCACAGGCTGAAAGAATTACAATAATGCTAATTTTTGTGAAGTCTCCTTGTGGCAAGTTGAGGGGGAAGCATATACCACATAGGTTTGTACAGCTATAACAGCAGTTGCTGTAACTCATGAAAAGAATCTAAAGATTCCACAAACCTCATGCCATTAGCAGGATAACAGTGAAAACCCTTAAAGATGTAAGGAACCAGAATTACCAGGAAGTGGTAAATATCCTTCCAGTAGTGGAAGCAATGCTAAGTATCTAAAATGTGAAAACAGCTGAAGAAGAAATCAGAGCTGTGTTTTAAACAAAATACTATGAAAGCTGTTCATCCCAATAGCTTCAGGAGCTTCCATAGAATAGTTTAGGTTGGAAAGGACCTTAAAAATATTTAGTTTCCAACCCCCCTCCCTTAGGCAGTCACCTTCTACTAGACCAGGTATACCTCACACAGGCATTCCTAATGATCTACATACTAACATTGAAAGTGTAATTGCATTTCTAACAGCGATATCTTGGAAATAAACTTGAAAGTTGTATCAAATCTTTACTGAGGAGAAGATTTTGGAGATGTTCAAAAATAGAAACTTTTTTTTTTTTCAGTGTAAAGGTCCCTTATGCTGATTCTGAGTAGCTAATGAACAACTAAAGGGATATTGCATGCAATTAGGGAATATATATTTGGAGTGAGAGGCTATTTTGAAGCTAATGGCTAAAGGAGGGAATTTTTGATGTGAAGAAGGAAATATCATTTACTGCTTACTCTCTCTCTCTATATATATATATAAACATTATTTCTAGCTTTTCCCTTGCCTGTGATTTTCCTCTGCATGTCAATTAGTGTGCAAATTAGCTGTAATGAAATCCAACTCATAGAAATGTCCGGGTTGGACTTGATGACCTATGAGGTCTCTTCCAACCTTGGTGATATTGTGAAATGGTATCAAGTTATTTAAGCATGCCCAGAAAGAAGACACAGAATTGACAAATGTTGCCTTTAAAAGGGCAACATATTTATATTGGCTATTAATTGGTGCAATTAAGTTATATTTTTATTAAAAGAACAGATTTACCACAACATTTTCATTGTCCTAAATTCCTGTGGTATAGGAGATGAAAGAGAAATGCTTATGTTTAGTCAGTATCATACAGTTTCCTCAGCTCTTTAGTCAAGTATTAAAGTAGAATTTTTTTACAATCAGTGCCATGAAAATTTTGTGTTCAAAACACATCTCAAAAGTTTTAATCCTGTATATGTCTGCGGTACACACGCATTACTACACTGTTTAATAAGAGAAAACTACCAATGATTAAAACAGTTCAACGGATTTTCCAGAAGTAGGTATTTAACATGAACAAACTGAGATTTCAGTGCAGTCACTGTTAGCCAAGTGTTTAAAAATCACATTTTCTGCATGAAAGGCTGATTCCAAGTGACTAGACCCCAGGTATGCAGCTAGTTATTTAAGTAAAGTCTTCCATCTGTCTTTACTGAGCAATGAACTGAAACACACTTACACATGAAGTCACTTTAATAACAGACTGTTCATGGTGGTGGATTGCTGAATTGGGGCTTTTCTTGCTAGCCCGAACTACACTTCTATGCTCTTGTTGATACTATTTTTATTTGAACTGAAAGAAAATATATCTCCAGAACAACTTAACTATTTATTTTGTTACAGCAAACTGTGCTTCATTCTCCACAGGAAACAAAAGCTGGACCCTACATAGGATTTCCAGTACTGTAAATATTCATTGTGTTATGGGATTAATTTATTTCCTTCGCTGGTGCACACAGAGCCCTTCAAAACACATTCAAGCACCACTCAGGTAAAAAGAAAAAACATTAATTTCTCTTTACCTTTTTTTTTTTTTCCCCTCACATGTATTTAAGGTTTTTTTTTTCCATAAACAATTTTTAATTGGACTGTCTCAGCATGTTTTTTCCTATATCATTGCAGCCACACAAGTGATTGCCTTGTGAAAAATTGCCCAAGGTTTGTTTGCACTAACTTCTTTTGTATCATGAGCTAGACTGGCACTGTAACCTGAAGAGACATCCTCAAAATGTGCTCTTGCTGCTGATTTTTTAAAATACTACCCTGTATAGTGTACAGTAACATATTCTTAAATCCCACCTACCTCAGCCAGCCTCATAAACTTTGACAGCTTTACGAAAGAGCCCTAACTTTTCATTGTCTAACTACCTCATCCTTCTTTCATAAAAAGGAACCTCTTTATCTAGAATTCCTATATTAAATAAAATATTTTCGCATCTATCCTGACTACTATCAATATTTTAAAGTAAATGGTATTTGGAAAATGCAAGTGAAATATTCATGTTAAAAAGTGCTCCTTTGCACCCTTACAAAGTTTCTTAACTTTGCGTTTGCTTATAAGAGAAGAGCCAGTACAGACTGCAGCCTGTACTCCTTGAATTCACAGCTCTGTTTGTGGCTCTTGTCCTGGAAGCCTAATAGGCCTAATGCACCCTTGTGACCAAGAAGGCCAATGGGATTCTGGGGTGTATTAGGAGGCGTGTGTTCAGCAGATCAAGGGAGGTTCTCCTCCCCCTCTACTCTGCCCTGGTGAGACCTCATCTTGAATACTGTGTTTAGTTTTGGGGTCCCCAGTTTAAGAGGGAAAGGGATCTGCTGGAGAGGGTCCAGCAGAGGGCCACAAGGATGACTAGGGGACAGGAGGGCGTGGGTTATGAGGAGAGGCTGAGGGACCTGGGCCTTTTCAGTCTGGAGAAAAGACGACTTAGAGGGGATTTGATAAATGTTTATAAGTATCTGCAGGCTGGCCAGGAGTAGGGTGACAGGCTCTTCTCACTTGCTGCCTGTGGTAGGACAAGAAGCAACGGGTATAAGTTGCAGCAAAAGAGGTTCCGCCTCAACACAAGGGGGAACTTCTTTACTGTAAGGACCACAGAGCAGTGGAACAGGCTCCCCAGGGAGGTTGTGGAGTCTCCTTCTCTAGAGAGGTTCAAGGCCTTTCTGGATGTGTTCCTGTGTGATCTGTGTTAGATAGTATTGTCCTGCTCTGGCAGGGGGTTTGGATTCGATGATGTCTTTGGGTCCCTTCCAACTCCTAACATCCTATGATCCTACTAGATGTCCTGGCTTGCCCCACCCTTCTGCTGATGGGGGGAAGCAAGGGCACAAGGAAAACAAAGACTTGGGCCATTGTGTCCCCTCACAAAGTGATAAACAGGTATCCACTGGTGTTTAGGTACTTGTTAGTGTCTTACCCAAATAAAGGTGACAGAGCCCTGGTTTCAATTAATATGGTCAGTTTTGCAAATGCCATTTTGATTGGTGAATCTCTGTGGCCAAAAGAGCCATTACACTCAGGCAAATAATATAAATGGAGCTAAGTTGTAAGCAGTTGAGCTGCTTCTGCCTTGCTGCCCTTGGACAACATGTTCTGCTCTGCCTCATGCTTCAGACCAGCTTAGACAGGACTTTTTGGGTTTGAACTACCTGGAAACTTAAGTACCTCAAGTTTCCCAGGAGAAGGCATTTAAGTGCCTCACAATGTGGCAAGAAGTGCCACCAACATTGTGCTCCCTGTACATCCACAAGAGATCCTGCCTGCATCTCTGCAAACCTCTGGGCCAAGAGGAACCAGGATCAGGTCAGAGATCATCTGTCTCTTTCCCAGCACCCTGGGAAGATCTAAAAGCCCCTCAATGGCATAGCAGTTCCAACGCTGCCACTAGAGCCAAGGACTATCTTGAAATTTCTACTCCACTGCAGTGAGTACAACAGACTTTTCCTAGGGTTCTGGGCTGCCTTTTATTTCTAAGTGAGGCAAAGCCATTTTTGTGGCTAAACTTTTCCAACTTTCTGATTCTCTTAAATGAATACATTGCCCATAAGCATCCTTGTGAAGATTTTCCTGACTGAATTAGAACCCAAATTGAACAAATTAGTATATCGTTGTGGGCGGGGCTTTCTGGAAATAAAATTAACTACATATTTCATTATTCCTGCCTCATTAATTGCCTCAACTGAATCAGCTCTGTCTTGATTTTTTTAACAGCCTACCAGGTAAACCATTTCCTTTATCCATAACTCTATATTCCTATTTTTGAAATCCTGAGCCAGCAAGAAGCCAAATTAAAGCTTCAGGAAAGCTACCAGTAAGCACAGACCAACCTATGGGCTCATCTTTATGCTGTGACTCATGTTTGAGATGTTTTGATTTTATGCAACAAAAAAGCAATGGTTGCTCTAATTATACTCTAATTAGTTCATTATTGACTGGAAGGGAAAGTGCATGCGTCTGTGCATGCACTCCACTGACAGGTATGTGAAACAAAAAGAGCAGAGGTACAATGTTTTCAGATATTCTCAGACATACTAACCAATATATCATTCCAATGAATTTCAGTTTTCAGATGAATACAAAAGCTGAACACTTTCTATGGAATAGCTCTAGACAAACTGTCAGAAATAAAATGATCTTGAATTCACAGTGTTTAATATATGATCACATCTCCAAGTACGGTAACTTAGAAGTGGGAGGGTACTGAGGGAATGTTAAATGTAGGGCATTATATATTAATATAATTTCTTTTTTTCCTCAAGATAAGGAATATTTTTACTCACACAGCCTTAAATTAGATGGCCTGTCGAGTCCTGCTTTCTGCAGTGTCATGATGAAAGACACTGATATGGGCCAGCAGAGGCAGTACTGAGGCTTTTCAACTATTACTGTATAAATGCTAATGAATCTCCTACAATAAAAGGCCCCAGCAAGCTCCCTCCTCTGGAGCCTTCATTATGAACTCCATAAATCATCTGTTTGTTTGTTCCTGATGAATCTCAGAACATTTTGGGATCTGGTGAACTCAATATGAAGACACACTGATTTCAGAGTGCTGCAGCAATCCTTATCACCTGGATCTTGACACAAATCCACATTTGTAAAATAGTTCTGTATTAAGATCCTTGGAAGCTACACGAATTCAGAAGTTTGTTTGTGCAGAAGCTGTGTGGAGCCTAAACAATCAGTGTGGATCTGTGGTGAAATGGACTGCGCACACACTGTCCAGCTAATAACTGCGGGGTCATTCCTAAGCCTAGGGCAAGAGCCAGACGTCAGAAGGAAACACAACCCCTGTAACCCTGCTACCTATTCTGTCTGTGTTAGAGCCCCAGAAAACAAGGCAAACCCAAGTGGCTTCTGGCACCATCTATGCAGACTGTGCTGTGGGGCAGCCACTACCACTGGGAGGAGACTGAGCATCATCAGTGAACATCATCAACAGCCATTCCATCCCCACAAAAGCAATCTAGCTTTCCATGGGTCTCTGCCTCACTCTCTACATTACTCCTGTTAGGTGAAAGTCCATGTCTGAAACTGTCGTGTGACAGGCATTTCACAACCCAGGTAGGGCCTTAGCTGCTCTGGGGAGTCATAATCCAGTTTTGCCTACATCGAGAAAACTCGAGCCTGCTCTGTGCAGTTACCAGTGGTAATGGAGTGAAAACTCCCTTTGTCTGCAGTTATTGTTACACAAGTGTATTTTCAGAGTGTGCTACAATCATGCCTTTATATTTCAGAGTAGACACATCTTGATGTTTTTCCTGTCACACTGCAGCAAACATTTGCAGTTAGACCATCCTAATTAAGCAGCCCCCTTATAGCAATAGATGGCCACAGTGCCAAGCAGTTTTAAGTTCTTTTACAAATAAAACAGTTTATCATAATTAACTGCACAATAGGATAGAACTCCCTAAAGACAACTATAAATATTGCCTCCTTGCTACTGACAGGCTGGCAATGAGGATTTGCCACTAGGCAAGAGAAACATCTATTTTTTACTACCTCAAGTAGTGGTGTGGGCTAACCAGAGTAGTAATTGCAGTGATCATACTCTTTACCTATTGATTTGATTGTGCACTGTCACATCACTTGAGAATGGTCTCTGCTGAGCGAGATCAGTGTTGATGCAGCAAGGGCTGGAATGTTAATAACTTGCAGTAAAATCAGCCTATTTATGTCCTCATCAATCACTATCTCCACAGATACGAGAAATACACTAAAGGAATTTCCATTGAAAGCCTGGCTTTAATTAACTCTTGCCCTCACTCAGCACAGCAAAGCCCATGCCTGATTCAAAAAGCTCTAAACGTGCTCTCTTATGCCCACAAAGTGGTTTGATTGAGCAGCATGTGTGTCTCAGGCGGCTCATACAGACTCGTGTTTCCCAGCTGAGAAAGCCACAAGAAGGAATCAGAAGGGTCAAGAAGCTTTGAAACTGTTACTGTAATCTAAATCAAAGGAAATCATGTTCATCCACTCCCTTTACATCTTTATACTTCAAGGTCAAGTATTTTTTGTAAACTTTTCCAGATGTACACAGAGGAAAATATGCAGACTTGTCCTTGCCACTGAGCCACTTTAGCTCTCCCATGGTAAACATTAAGAGTCCAATGAAAAATGAAAAGAGAGAAATGGACAGATTGTAGGATCAGGACTGCTCAATAAATATGTAACATAACAGCTATTACCAGTGTGAACAATTTCAAGCTTGATCTGACTGACAGCATCTTTGTTTTCAGATGAAATTCTGAAGCCTGATTCCTACAGGACTTGGATGCAACAAGACCCTCTGAAAATAAGGTCAAGTGCACTCAGACTTAGAGATAACTTGCCTAAATGGTAACTTTGAAAGAATAAGCAATCCTGTGATACAGAATAGTGAACTCAGTCCCAGTCCATCAGGCAAACATACTGACAGAGAGCAGAAGAGGTAGTAGGCTAAGCCTGGTCATGAACTTGAACCACAGCCATGTTTTACCTCCAAGAAAGAAACCAATAAAAACCAAATGAAATCTTAAGAATGAGGAAGCTGCCATCACATGTTCACTGATTCAGTTAACCGTCTTATTTTCATGCCACAATCCTTCAAGTCAAGAATCTCATATAATTCTTTCATCTACATACTGATGCCTTGAATGTATTCTCTCACATTGTTTCGCAGGGGTGAAGGCTCATTACTTGCTACATGAACCTGTTCTATATAGTTTGTATTTGACTCCTGATTTCGTAAGCCTTCAGATTAAGTCCTCTTATTGTTAGGCTCTTTTGGATCAACTTTATCAGGATTTTTATTTCTTCCTTGAGTTATTACTTTATTAAATTTAAATCTTTAATAAAGTCTTCTTCACCCCATGACAATAAACTGAACATGAATAAACTTTTATAAAAACTTTTGCAATTTTCCAAGCCTTTATTTTCTCAAATCTGAAAGCTTGCTAGACAAGATGTGTTCTTTCTTTAGCGTACAAAAGAAATAATATATATACCAAAAGGATGACTTGTGGGTGAAGCTCTTACCCTCAGTGTACTGTGTTCTAGGATTTACACATAACAACTGGTCTGTTACTGGAATGTCTGTGCTAGGTTAGAAGCAACTATGTCTGTGACAATGTGATACTAATTCTTATTGATTATATGCACTTGTGTAAGCAAATGCCAGCTTCTTAGTTATGTCTTGCTTATGGACACTTATTGTATGGTCCTTGCCAGAGGTGCTAATGTTTGTACTAATTAACAATGGCCTAATTTAGATTATGATAGAATAAACCAAAAGAGATCTTATTTATTTTTCCTATTAAATAATGAACCAGGGCTTTGTTTTGGCTTAAGCCCTTTCTTTAACAGGATATAGCTGCACAAGCTGTTTGGTTGCTGTGTTGGAAGGGGTGGTTCCTGATCAATCCAGAAGAGCAGGCAAAAGAACCCTTTTTTAAATGTCAGGCTGCACTTTTTCAGGAACATAAAATCCATGTAAGTTCACACAAGCAACGATTTTGGTGTAGAAGACTCCATTATTCTTTTGCTGGTTTCCCATCAGACTTGCAAGTTAACCTCTCAATATAAGTTAATTAGAAATTGCCCATGAAATTACTGAGACTAGCACCTCATCTCTCTGTATTACTCCTTCAAGCACTCTTGAGAGCATGTTGTCTAGATCTAGTGGTTTGTCAGTTGGAACTCAAGACTTTAATTAGGGCTGCACCAAAGTAGCTGATTTTAATGGAGATGCCTAGCAGACAGCTCGCTCTCCACTCCATTTCTTTTTAATGCTTTCAATCCAGATGGATGTCCACAGTGATACCCTAGCTACACACTACAAAACAGCTGATCCTCTGAAGTGCTGCTGGGGTTGATTTGTGTCCCTGTTGCGCTGTACCACATTACAACACTTAAAAATCCCTATTATGCTGGGACACACAGAGAGCTGATGCGATATAATGTGGCATGACACTGCAAAGGCAAATTAATAGCTTAATAACATGACACCTGGTGTCCACAATTACAGTGGCCACTGCTCGTGTTTGGCTCCTGGAAAAGGCAAGGAGGATGAATTATTCATCAGCTGCTCTGATCATCAGATAATTCAGAATCTCCTTTGCCTACAATAAGCCTTCTTACTGTTATTTACAATCATCCTTTTGCTTTGTAAAGAGAAATGTTAATATCTCTGCCATTTCCTGTATAAACTGAAGATACCAAAAAATAATATTTATTAATACATTTGCAATATGGTAATTTTTAAATGTTAGACTACAAGAAAGAAAAAAAGAAAGAATATTGCTGAACAAGAAATCAAGAGGCCTGATCAGTATAAAAGCAGTGCCTTAACAAGGAAAAATACCAATTTGTTGTCACCAATATTTCTTTTAAGTCAGTAATGGTATCATTGCATTCTAAAACTGAATTCAAAATGCAGTGGCTCTTTGTCACAAATTAGATGACACATGGATGTCATCTGCTTTAAATGTCTACAACTATTACTTGGTTATGTAAACTAATAAACCAGACAGAGAGGATCAGTAACTGCTACATATCCAGCTCCCACAGTGAATTCTCAGGGCTAGTTTTGCTATGCATATTAGGCCAAAATGTACCAATGTAAAAATCTGAGTGAAGAAACATTACATAGAGAGTCTTACAAAAGATAGAGACAACTTTATTTCAGTTCATTGTATCTTCTTCTATGCTAATCATCAATGCTATTGTGCCTTATACTGCATACTATAAGCACATTCCCATTGCAATGGAAACTTGGGCTAACAACAGGGATTGAACAACTACCTGCCGTGCTGAAAACATGACTTTGCAAATTGTATTCCTTCTACCTTCAGTCTACAAAGAACACATATAAACCGGTTATGAATCACTGAAAAAATGCACTTTTCCAGCTTTTTTCTGCCTTCTTTTAATTCCATGTTCAAGCTCTTACTTAAATCTTACTGTTCTCAAAGTCACTGGCTGTCTAAAGCTTCCTCTATTTGGCTGTGAATAATTAATTTTTCCACATTATATTTGACTTGAGAGCCTTAATTTTTAGAATCCAAGTTTCTAAATATTTTGTCAAGTTCTACTGGTCTTGACCTGTTCTGAGCCTTGCTTGTAATAGAAACCTTCACTCAAAGTCCACTGTAGCATAAGGCAATATTTTCATTGAGCTCAATGAGATTTGGATTAACACTATTGTGTAAACTACTTTAAGTTATTTAACAATTCAGAAGTTCTAACCCATAGGAACTTCAATTCAGACTAGACTGTAGGAAGTTCTGAGCAACTCCTTCTTACCTCAGGTTCAATAAGTGGCAGAGCAGCTCTCAATCTCTGTTAATCTGACACAGAAGATCTTAAGAATTTGACCCCAGAAGTGGAAACTTTTTTGCATGGTCAATATGCAAGACAACAGCCATATCCAAAATAGCTTTGCTACCACAAACTCTGTTTAAAGTTTGTCTCATGTCTGTGCTGTAGATAACCTTGGGCTCTGTGGAATTTCAGGAAAGCAGGTGGAATTATCAAGTATAGAGAAACATTTTTTTAGAAATGATACAATGGGGCCTTTCATAAAGAGGAACTTTCTGCAATACTGAGCTATGTATTACTGTATAATAATATCTTACCAAAGACTCATTGCTATACTTCTCATTACTGTGTTTTTGGGGCTTGTTTACTCTGGCACCACAGTCAATAATGTCCTATCAAGCCTAGGATTGAAAGAAGGGAATTTCCAAGACCCATAGCTGGGTCCTTTTCAGGATGATAGTACTTACTGTTTGATACCACAAAGTAATAAGGTTCTCTGCACTGATGCAAATGCACTCCTAAAGGTCACCCTGAGTTTAAAGAAAGCATTGTGAGGAAAATCTGATTTCTCAGTGCTGATTCAATAGCACAACATGTTAGCACTTTCACAATGTGCTAGCACTTTTCGGAAGACTTTGCCACTGGCACTTGCTATTTTTATCTACCTACCAGGCAGCTCAGCAAAACCCAAGAAACAATTTAACTTTGTTCATTCTTTCCCCTTGTGTATATAATAATACAGGAAGAAATAAGGAGAAAACATAAAGTGATCATTAAAAATGAATGAGAAGAGTATGGATAGAAGAATTATGGGTAAATGGACCATATCCTCATTGGTACATGACTTTTTTCCCCCACTTTGCCGTAGGTTAAAGAGAATATTAACTATTTGCTCTGATTAAAGTGCATTGTGTTATTGCACTGGAGGAAGAGAGGACTAAACTCTGAACAGGAGATCAAAACTGTGACTGCTGCTTCTTCCTTGCTCCAGGGGGAAGGATATGACATGTCTTTTGGTCTGAAACCTACTTCTATTCTGTGCTAACTCAGTTGTTATCTGGTACATTAGGTGGACCTAAGACTCTACTAAACTACCTGATCTTTACTGACCTGCATCTCAGGGAGTACCAAAGTCTTTTAAATGGTTTGTTGCACTGCAAGCTTAAGTTATGTCTAATGAAAAACAGAACATAAGTCTGGAATAATCATCCTACATTACACTTATCAACAGCCTAATGCATCTTTTTCTTGAAGGAATAAGGATATCCACATCAAGCCTTAGTGTGCAAGTTCAGACCTGAACTCATTTCACAATGGCTTTCTCACACAGGTAAGCAGAATTCACAAAGGAATTCAGGCAGTCCTCTAATAGAGTTAGGATACATGTAACTACCCTGCCTTCAAAAACTTTCATGGTAAAGAGGGCATTCAACATGTCTTTAAGATGTTTTCACTGAAAATTCAAGTAGCTACATGGAGGCTTGGTAAAATACTAGAATAACCAGTTTGTACTCCAAGTACCCCAAAGGAGATGGTCACCAAATGAAAACTTCTTTTTGCTTTCATACTTGTTGTTTGCTATGGAACCCTGGAATACAGCTATTGTAGTTTTCCTAAACAGATGTATAGCAGGAGTTCAGACACAAACTGTAAGGCAGGGAGTGATTCTAGTTCAATGTGTTCTACAACTGCATGATCATATTTAACACTTAGCCAGCATTTAGTTCTACAAAGTGACCTTGTAGCAGCAGTTTCAGTGGTTTTCAGACAACAGTTGTTATTAAAAAGTAAAATTACAACTCATGGAATATGCTGGTAGGTTTTGAAGGCTTTCATAAGAGACAACAGAGCATCACCACAGAAAACAAAACAAACCAAACCCCAACTTTTAAAGCTATTGAACTATAGAGCTTTAAAATTGCTTTGATTCCAGAATGATTCTGAAACAACAGATGGTTTAGTATTTTCTAGAAGTGCAGTCAGCTGATAAATCACACTCCTTCCCCCTCCCCTGCTCGCCACAACTTTGCTGTCTTCTGATCAACAAGAGAACAACAGAACTAATAGTAACACTCCACAGCAACAGCCCCTACACAATTCATTGTGTACCAATGCTTTTATAAGGTGTCTTCACTAAAAGACCTGCCACAAACTTCCTCTTCTGCAAGTAGACCTTCCTGTACACAACAGTAGATTGTCTCAAAGCATCCTATAGTGTACATGGCCACCAGTACATATAAATTACAAAAATGTTGTGTGAGGTAATTTATGTCCAAGCGGAGATCTCAGAAATCTTTCAGGAATGAGGTGGTAGCATGCAGACCATTACTGCTTTAGCTGGTAACCAGATGGCAGCAACAGTATGTCTCAGAAATAACTGACCAGAACTGTTCAGTCCTAAGCTTCTCTAGATGATTCTACCAAGAGGAAGGTACTCTACTCTTTACTCCTTTGTCATATTTATTTTTCACAGAATAACAAGGAGGCTTGTGGGAGGGAAGAATGCACTGTTGTTTAGCAATGAGATGCCTTAGTATGGCAGATTTCTAAAAACTGTTGCTAAATATACATGTACAGAGTAAAGACAAAACCAGCTCAAGTACAAGAGAAAAATAAAATTGCATTCCTAAGAAGAGAAGGCCAAAATTCCGTTTCTCTCATTCTTCAATATCCACCAAAGTAAATACTCATGAAAAGAGTGTAACAAATGTGACAAGTATGAAAAGTGGTGATTTCCAGGGTTTTTGCTCTTAATCTAGTCAGTAATTTCAGGACTCACTGAGTCAAAGTGTATTCATGTCATTATTGTATCATCATTGAAATATGCTCCATTGGCTCACAGTGCAGTTACGCAAATGTTAAAAATACTACTTCTGTGTTAAGACTGCATCTGCTGTCAGCTGACTTTTCACCTTTTACTAACTAGTACTTCAGTCATTGTACTCTACCAAAATGTGTCCTCTGAGCCATTTCGTGGATCAGGCTTTGGTACCTGCTGGATGTTCAGAGAGGAAGGAGGTATGTAAGAGCATCTCCAGTGCAGATGCCTGGTTTGGACCTCCAGCTACAAGACACTGGCAAACAAAACCTCCCAGATTATTATCTGGCCCCTAGATCTCCCAGAAAAATAACTTGTTGAAGTTTTCCCAACCAGCTCTTCACTTTAAAACATATATTCAAATACATAGATTAGACACCTGTAATTTGCTAAAAGTCCAAAATGTCCTACCAGAAAGTACTGTCAGTTGCAAAGTATATCGGAATGTTGGGTTTGGCAAACTAACAATGCAAATGTTCAAATCAGAAACACCTGCAAAATTTTCTCTTTTCTATAAAATTCAAAGTAGATAGTTTTTCCATAAATGTACCAAAAAAAACCCCAAAACATACTGAAAAACCAATGAAGACTCATTTCCAGTTTATATTTCTTGCATAAAAAAAAGTTAAAACCTTAACATCAATAGAGTTTACAAAAATCTAAGCTCGTGTCCTGTAATATGTTCCATAAGACTCTTTTCTGCTATGATTCACTAATATTCATGCTGATGAAAGAAAATCTTATCTA
This sequence comes from Tricholaema leucomelas, assembly GCA_013400475.1. Lineage (NCBI taxonomy): Eukaryota > Metazoa > Chordata > Aves > Piciformes > Lybiidae > Tricholaema lacrymosa > Tricholaema leucomelas. The sequence continues at coordinate 148,599 of WAAF01007745.1, read as the reverse complement.
CTTTTTCTGCCTAATTAAAATGTGAAGAATGCATTAAAAAAATGAAGAAATAATCAAGCATATTTTTCTGGTTCTTTTTTTGCTGGAATAACATTTTGAGAAGAGGTCCTTCTCATTTTTACGCTATTAATAATCCTCCATTTGCAAAATCATCAATGTCTGCACAATTATAAGACTGTAATTTCAATTACTGGAGTATGAACAAGTGGGATGAAAGCATGAGTTATGAGGGAGAAACACTGCTTTTTCTTCAACATTTCACTATTAAATCAGGAAACTAACAATCTGTGAGTGGTAAATGGACTTATTTCTAAACAGAACATTGGGTAAAATTAGATTACACAGGCAAGTAATTTTTGAAGCTAAGCAGATTTGAAGTACTATCAGCTGGGTGGACAAGTTGCACAGCTGGTGTTCTTACGGGAGATTCTAAGCATTGGCAAAGAAGAGATACTCAAGTGAATATACAGTACTCCAGTATTTTGGCTGCTACTTTACTGTGATTTTCACTACATCTTCTAGTCTTTGAAGGAAAGAAGGGAGGTGAAGTTCTTTTTTACATAGATTAGCAGAAGTCATTGTTACAAGTTAAGTGTAACTGAAAACCACCTTTCTTTAGAAAAAACTTCTCTGCAAACAACAAATATTTGCCGCCACCTAACCCCTACTTGAACACATGCCTTTACAGTTGGCATACCATATAAGTTGAAGATTTTTCAGAAGCCTGAAGTAGTCAACACAGGGGTCTGTGCACAGATCAGTGATGACAAAAGCATCTGCCTTTTGGGAGAAACTGGAGAAAAGCTGTAGAAAGAGTGAAAGCAAAACAAAACACAGCACCTAGATCTGTCTTTATTTTCTTCAGAACTATCTACTGGAAAGAGAACTATGAGAAACTAACTCTCTGTCCTGAAGTGTAGAGGGAAACAGGGTTTTCATTGCCTTTGGAAATTACAAAGCATGTTCCACCTCTCTCTCTGCAGACAGAAAAAAGTTGAGTTCTTTTTTCTGAGGTCTGTCAGGGAAAAGAAGTGCAAATCTCCACAACTATAGCAGCCCAGGATAATAGAAGAAGCAATAAACTTATTTCATTTTCTGTATACAGCCCACTTTCATTTTCTAAAACTCTAAAATGCAGTAAAGGTACAGTATACAGTTTGCTAGTACCGGTTTACCTGCATTTGCAGCAGCAACTTCTGCAATAGAAAGGCCAAATTTTATTTTGGAGTGCAATGAGCTATGCACTCTCATAATCAAACTCTCCTCAAGGCACATGTCTCCTGTCGTCAATTTAAGAACAGGGAATTTGAATAGCATTTATATCTACAGACTTACGATCTGTAACCATTGCAGATCTTAACCAAAAAAGGAGGAGGAAAAAAAGGGCAGGGGAGGGAAGGAGAGGAGAAAGAAATGTTGTAAAGTCCTGCCATTAGCAACTAGAAATATTTACTGTAGCACATTTGATTTATAGTATCACATACTAAAGATTGAGTTACACCTGCTTAGATGGAACACTCCAGAAATTGAAAAAGATTGGACTTGTTTTAAAACTGCTCCCTTCAAACACCACAGAAGTATTAATTTTAGCAGAACAATGTTCTGAACATGATTTTCCAAAACAACCAGGTCACCAATACAACTATATTTCAGTCAAGCACAAAATGACATTATACGGCACACAGAAACGGAGTACAATTCTCTCACAGCTTCTCTTACCGATGCAAGAATGACAAAAGCACCCATGAAGTAATTGTGCAAAGAAGTTTTATCAGGGAGTTCGAATACCTCTAAGGCAGGTTTCACTGTATAGCAGTTGGATTGAATCAATGCATCAGTACAAAACATCTCTTCTAAATATGGAATCTATCTTTTTAGAAATAGGATAAAAAGGTAAGAAATGTGTTGGGTATACACTTTGTATACATACAAACGATGACCACAACCTTCTAAGACCTTTTGCCTTGTAGATATTACTGTTGCCTTACTTTCCTCTCCTTATGCTACTTTCCACAAAATGATTCAAGAGTCTATTTCCAGACAACAACAAAAACCGTAGTGATAGATCTTACACTCTAAATGAACTGTATGGGACGCTTCACTTTTGGAATACAGGTGTGAGTGTGGCATGTGTCATCTCCCTCTGTTCCCCCCAGCACTCCCAAACAGACTTGTGAGTGAAATAATAATACAAAAAATAATATTTTAAAAATATGAACATAAATTACAAAGCTTTGCATCTTTTAAAATGAAAACTGCAGCTTTGCAAAACTGAGTGTATAACTTCCAGCCTTCTAAATTCTGCTTCTTCTGTGTGCAGTATTAATAATCATAGAGAAGACAGATAATTAAACCATAGAAATCACTGCATTTCCACTCCCATCTCTTCTTGGTTAAAAATGTAAGAAAAACATAGCAAATGAGATTTTGTCTCAAGTGTTTTCCCCCTGCTATTAAGGATGCTTCTCTGAAAGAGCACTTGCTGGTTTTATGCTATTAATAATCCTCTATTTGTGACATCAGCTCATTCCCACAGCAATACACTTGAGTTTCAGCTACTGGCTTAGATCTTCTGGCTGGTGTTAATGGAAAGATGGACTAAAACCGTGGAAAGCTGGATGCTTTTTAAATGCAAAGTTGGGAATTGACTGGACTATGGTTTTGCTTCAGTAGGTTAGTGTTTCATGAATAAAAGGAGTGTTTATCTGTTTAATGAAGGAATTCTGCATAAAGGTTTACTGATCTAGTGTTTAATTTACCCTCATCAGAGGTAGAGATTAGTTGCATCAGCCCTGTAATTTCCTAGTCAATGTTACATATACCTAGTAGTAGCTATGGCAAGAGGATTGATGTACCTGTGTGGAAATCTGGACAGCTTGTCATGTGCTAACTTATTATGTTCTGTGCAAACCAATCTCAGATGAAAAAAGAGTGAATAAAAAAGAACAAACCCTCATACGATATTCAGACTATTTTAGTGCTGCTACTGTTCAAATCTGTGAAAGACTGTGTTCAGGAGTTCTCATTAACATGGATTTTAATGGAAGATATTTGTCTGAGCAGCTAAGTCATTTATGCTTACATAGGGCTGCCATTTACAACAAGAAGTATAATGGCATCTTTGAGCTTTTTAATTAAAAATTAATTAGGAGATTTAAGAACAAACTCATTGGGGGTTACTGTACAATAACATGTTTACAAAATTAGGTCTGGGCTTTTTGTTTTTCTTAAGTGTTTCAATCAATTCTGTGTCTATTAAATATAATTACGTATGATGCTTCCTCAAAATTATAATGTAGCATTTAAAGAGCAGCTGGGAAAATCTGTAATTTTAACTTCAGTACTAGGGTAACCATTAAAATGCAAATAGGTGGAAACAGCAGTTTGTTGATGAAGAGAACCCTCAGCATAAACATTTTATCCATTAATTTTGAGATTACAAAGATTCCTTCTACCATAACTACTTTTGCAGGTTAGTTTTCCTAGAAGGTGTCAGATTCCCTTAAGAATAATTCACTGTTAAGAATAAAACCCTGCTTTTACTACACAGGGTAACACAGACATAAACATTCACATCTATACAGATGCATATGCTAAGAATATCTTGTGTGAAAACATCTACAGTGAATTAAGCAGGGAAAAAAACCCACAACAGTTAAAAAATATTTTGTTCATTTTCCATAATAGACTTACCACTTCAGAAAAGAAGCAAGGTATTCTGCTTCTACTCTAGCTTAAGCAAGTAGCTTAAAGGGATCAGACCTTAATCTTCTGCCCTGATTTAGGAAGGCATTCAACCATTTGCCTAATTTTATTTTAAACAAGAAAAAAGAAAGAATGAGCTCAGGTTTCAGAGATGTATTTCTGGCCTAGGGATTTATTTATGCTAAATTTATTTATTCCAAAGCTTTAAATGGACTTATTCTAATTTGCTACTGCTTCTGCGAGAGAGAAATTGATCCACTGTGTTCTTCAGCGGAACCACATGTACGAGCAAGTAATTCATAGCTCTTTGAAATAGGAAATTTACCTAAATTCAGTTTAACACAAGTTTATCCAATGGAACTAAATAAATACAGGAGGATGAATAATACTGCAGTTATGAATGTCACATTTTGTTGATATCTAAAGACAGAGATTTTTTAGAAGGCGAAGCATAAAAATTGTGTGCAGGTAAACAACAAACCTAGCTGTGCCACAGCTCAGTTCAATGTACAAGCTGAAAGCACTATGTGAATCAAACGTCACTTGTGAATGACACCAACATTAGTAAAATTATCAGTCACTGTGGAACTATTGTGAGCAAGCAGAGTTTCACCTGCACTGTGACCTTAAAGCTTTCCCTCCAAACATACATCAGAGTATGTTATTATGTGGTTCCAGACAGTTCCCACATTGCGATTCCATTGACATTGAAATAGCTAAGGAGCCCCTCACTATACATAGAACCCCCCTTGCCATTTGATAAGAGAGGATAACATACATAGTGTTTTGATTGGTTTTCAAGGCTATTTGGCCAATGTTTTCATTGTCAGCATCATGGTCTTTCACCCTATTAAGCCCATATTTTAGTGTCTTTCTGTTAAAACCCAGACAAAGCATTTAACCCTCATTTTTATTGAAAAGAAAACAAAAATTATTACTCTTCCAATTGATAGAAGAAAGACTCTGAAATTTAAAAAAAAAAAAAAGAAATGATATAACAACTTTGCACTGCTAAATCTGGCTGTAATGGGTATCAGATGGTGTCTTAAACACTGGAAAAAAAGAGATTAACCCATTTATTCATATATGCTCTGCCCCAAGCATGTCATCCTAAAGGTATCTTTTCCACTTTCTTTTTATTCAAATGTTTTGTGTAATTATTTGTTTTCTTTTTATGTAACTAGTAAGCATGGCTCAACAAATACTCCTTCCAGTTGCCATATCACGGTAGGCTATTAATTCTTTAAGAGGTCATTTTCTTAAAGACATTGCTTAGAATTCTGATATGCAAAAGCTAAGTGAGGGTTGTGCAGTTAACAAAGAACTAATTACTCCACTAACCACAAAAGGACTCACATCTTGTCTGATAAGTTTGTGACTCAGCCAAACAACTCATTAACAGACAGATGTTGATATTAGAGGTTTCTGGAAGATGATGAATCATTATTACACTTATAATTAATGATAATGCTTGACTGAAGGCAACAAGCCTTAAACTTTAATGATTTCTGGATTCTGAAAAATGCAAGCCAAAAAGAAGATAGAAGAAAACAGATTTTGCTGATAGAAATTGAAATTTAGACTAATCTATGTCAGACAAACTTGTTCACAGAGAGAATGGAAGCATAAACACACACACAAAAAAAAAAAAAGAAGGAAATTTCTACTGAAGTCATTGGGAACTCTTCCTGACTTGGCATCATACAACAGGAAGACTAACACTATCATTCTGAATTTGATTGCCCCACCCCTTTTTGCCCTTGAAGACATTAATTTTCCAGAAACTCAAAAGATATTTCAAAGCAAAGAGGCAATGTGATTACAGTGGATGAATACCTAAAGTATCAGAAAGGCTTTTATCCATCAAGATAAATGATCTTAAACAGAAGTACTGATCTAAAGAGAAAACACAGGGGGCTGTAGATATCAGGGGAGATTTCTGAGAACTGGAAGAAAGCAAGATGGACAAGGAGGATCTAAGGAACTACAGTGCACTGAGTCTCATTTTTGAGAAGGACAGAATCATAAAATGAAATACAGAGAATTTCACTTAACTGTTTTTTTTTTTTTACTGTGAGATTAGTCAAACACTGTAATAATTTGCCTAGAGAGGTTGTGAAGTCTCCATCCCTGGAGATATTCAACCATTGGATGAACACACTCCTCTCAACCACCTGCTCTAGTTAGCTTTGATCAGGGTGGTTGGGCTAAATATTCTCTAGAGAGAGATATTTGAAATGTGACATATTTTTATAGCTATTAGACTTCCTTATTTATGAGCTCTGTTACATACTTATGAACTGAAAAGATGATTTCTTCCTCTCTGACTTTAGCATGTAATATAGTTCCATATAATCACAATGTGCAATAAAGTGACAATTACTGAATGACTTATTGTTGTCCCTAGTATGAGCCTTCTGCTTGTCTTCAGCTGAAAATCAAATTACTTCAACAGCTTTATTGAAGTTTAAGTGGGGCAGAAATAACAGAATCATTTTTAAAATTGTTCTCAAAACCAGAGCAATTTCTTTATTCTTCAAGTTAAACTCCTATTGTAGTCACTTTGAGAACAAAAACAAAACAACAGAATTTACTCAAGCCAGAAAATCCTCCTTAAAAACTGTGATAAATCTAAGGAATTAGAGTTTTGTTTCTTTTTTGTTTGTTTGTTTTTTAAAACTGTCATGGTAGGCCTGATGGACCAATATAGGCTTATACATGTACTGGCTTGCACAGGCATGTTTTTCTCCTGTGATAAACAAGGTACACAAGCTTAGCTTGTGCCTGCCTTGTGCAAGTCCTATGCTTTCACCAAATTTGGGTCAAGGAAGCCTATGGTTTCGCTTAATATGGTCAAGCTTGGATAATTGCCATTCTGATTTGCTATTCTGTGTCCATTAGTCTCGGTGACATTGATAAAAGGAGTTGAGTAGGTAACGCAGTGTGCTCTACTGTTGTATTCATGCCTGTTGCTATTGCTTACTGCCTCAGTGCATCCTGTTTGCCAGAAACTCCACTGTCGCAAGTTTATCAGGAATAGGCTCCGGATGCCTCCACATGATCAGCCTGCATAGCCAGCATGACATGCTAAGACTGCACATTGCAAGACATCCTACCCACATCTGAAAGTCTCCTGCCAAGACGAGAAGCCCTGTAGATAAACAGATCATCCAGACAAGCCAAGGAACAAGGTCAGAGATTTTCTGCCTCTTTTCCCAGCACTTTGAAGCCTGGGAAGAATCAGAAGCCTCTGCAACAAGACAGTAACAGAATTCCCTGAAAGTGTTTGGGTACTGTATGAAGCTGTAGCTAGCCCTGCAAGTTGGGAGATAATATTTTGTGAGTAAATATTTAAAGCCTCTTTGTAATTCACCATTGCCTTCTGCCATAAGCAGAGAAGAGCTCCTTGAGCCCATCTAGTGGGCAAGCAGTATACTGACCACAACCACATTCTCTTTCAGTTCAGTTAATGTTTATATTTTTGCTGGTTATTTCTAGATATAGTTGTTATCTGTATAAAGTTTCCGTGGCCGTGTGAAGAATCCATTATTATTAAAATTAGTGGTCACGGGTGGCAAGAGTTCTGAATATCAAAATTAATAAACAATATTAATTTTGGAAAATGTGAAAATTCAGAATTTATATGCAAAAATGCATCTTTTGTTCCAGGTTGCTCCCATACAACACCACTGATTTTCACCTGGTTGACACCTTCTCAGTGCACTAACTTTTGAAATCAGGATTCTTGGTTGTGTATTTAAAAGGCTTACACAATACAGAATCTGATCAAAATACAGAAGATCATAAGTGAGAATAATAAAGAGAAGGAAGAAGTTGTGTGTGTCAAGCAAGTGCTTTTTAATCATCCATTCATAGGGGGATGAAGTTGTTTGTTAAACATTCCATTTTCAGTGCAATATCTTTAAACCAAGGCTGCACTTCAAGGGTGACTTTGCCATATAGTCAATTTAATTTGTCACACTTAAGTAGTTACCATAATTAATAATTTCATTATAGTTTGTAGAACCATAGAAAAACAAGAAAAAAGCAAAGTTCAACAGTTTTGTTACCAAAATGTAATGAGCTTCAGCATGTATTCAGCTGATGCAACCTGTCATGAGAAAGTAGTTTTCTAGAACAAATTCCTGCGTGCAAAAAGTCCTACACTGTTCTTTGCTGCAATTCTGATAGTATGTGGGATGAAGGAAATAAATCACAAAGTGTTGCAAGTTAGGGTAAAGCCTGATACCACAGCATTTACTCAATTAGATGAAGCTACAGTGGTTAAGACTGTGTTCATAAATAGTCACAAGTGCTATCGTGCCCAGGGCATGAAACTTTAAAAGACAAGAAAAGCCTGTCTAAAACAAACTTGTAATTTGCTGAAAGAAACCCCCAAAGGTTTTGGCAGAAAAACCTACACATTTCTTTCCCCCACCCTGGCAAATAATTTTAACTAAAAAGGTCAGTTTTCTTTGGTCAGGAGACACTTTCTGCAAATGACAACATTATTCCATATTCCAGATTTTCCACAGAAACAGCTGAGGTGAAACAGCCTTCAGCAAGAGCTAGTTTTCTAAGGAGCTGAGCACTTGCAGTCTTTAGAAATGAATACAAATGGCAGCAGAATGTGTTGTCCATCTCTGAAGCACAGACTTAGAGAAACTGTCGTGCTACCTGATGAAGTATCAATGCTTCATTCCTTTTACATTACATAGTTGGCTACCAAAATATGACTTGTAGGTATGTCATCATTAACAATTTTAACAAGGCTACAAATATGACAGGACATAAGTAGCAAAAATGCTTTTTACTAACTGTATACACTTCATACAATTCTGCTGTGGACAGAAACATGGTGAGGTTAGAAAAAAGGTAAGATTAAATACTGCAGTTTTATATACACAATCATGGTTTTGGCAGTGCTTAGTAAATGGTAACGACACTGGTGTCAGTATGAGGTCAGCACATTGAAGGCTTGTGGATCTGAGCTGCTGAAACTCACCATGTACATAGTAAGTCGAGTTCCAGAAAACTGTATTTCTTTAAGATTCAGATTTGAAATGTTCAGCAGTTGTTATTGATTATCCTCCTCTACTAAATTCCCATAGGAAGAGTTCATAGGCATCCATCATCAAAACTGTCCAACTAAACTTTAAAACCTTGATAAGCAACAAGACCTCAACTTATATTCAGACTATAATACAACATATTTACCAAGTCATTCCATTCAATAAACATGCTCTTCAGTTCTTTCATCTACCATTCTGAGACTGTTATGTCCTGCTTCTCATGTCATTTCTGCATATGAAGCTGATGAAAAATTTCAGCTTGTTGTGTGAATTTCTGTCATCTCTACTTCTGAGTATCTGAATTAATGGAAGCTATTTCATCTATCTGCCTGTAGATACTGACACATTGCTGACCTAGCATGGCCTTTTAACCATTATCTTAGTAAAAGTGACTAAGAGAAGTAGTTACAAGACTAACATACCTGGTGCTGAGGTTTTGAAGGAAGAAAAGTTGTTCACTCAATGCTCAAAGCAAGTATCTTGCTAGTTGATCTGCAAGCACTTGCTGGGTACAGTTGTAAGGAACGATTTATTCTTTATCTATATTCAATTTATTGAGTCCTGTGAAGAAGAGTAGGATAGATATAACCCAGTCATCAAAATATGAGCTATACCAACTCAGCTAATTATCTAATTCTGTCCCACTGAGATTGTTGATGAGTAACTACAAGGGAATGACATGCCTTATAACAAGTGACACTTCTTGGTAAAAATGTGGTTAAAAAAAAAAGGACTAAGTCACACAGAACAACCTGGTAGATGATTCAAAAATCATAGTAGAGGGAAGAACCAAACAAGGCAGGCACATTTATTTGTCTTCTGGTATTTTAACAAGATGATAAAAAATAGTTCAATCAGTACTCCAGATGTGCTCACATCCATTGTTAAAGGAACAGTATTAACAGGATTTTAATTTTAGATCTTGAAATCACAATATTCCCCTCTCAGATCTGAGTGTCTGGAAGACTGAGGTTTTAGTTTTGTTTTGTTTTTTTTGCTTTCCCTTTAATAAAACAAAAAAGATACATGCAGCATCGAAATGTACAATTTATGGAACCACATAAAAAGAACACATTTTCCCAGCAAGTCACTGAAGTTTAATTTAGTGATGGAGGACTAGTTCAAGGAACACATTTCAAAACCACTTTTCATTTTCAAGATGTACACATAGTTTTCTTTCTGGAAGCAGCCATGGTCAGTGCAAAGCGGTGAGCTGTGTGTTAGCACACTACATAGAGCTAGGACAGAATTCACACAACTGCTTATAGTGTAACCAGAATAATTTAATGTAGTGATCTTTAGAGACATCTGGCTGCACATTCTTCATACCATCCTAGTGGGCAACCGCAGACAGCAGTAGGATCTAATTCTTCATGTTTTGCAATCCAGTAAATGGATGTAAGAGTGCCATGAGATAAGAGTATTTAGAAAAATGTGATGATGCTTTGAGGATCAAAGCTCTCAAAAATATCAAGTGAGGTTTGGTAGTTCCCAACTTCACCTGTTACCTTCTCTAAAACTTCACTATTTGATATATTTCTTTCCCACTATGTTAACAGAGAAATAATTACATTTTCAGCATGGCAGAAGTGAACAAGCTCTGCCATCTGCTTTAGCAAGGTCAGATGTTATACAAACAGCATCAAATTAGGATGTGATTTTGGAGTGGCTTAGACACCTAGTTAAGTTTGCTTACATGACTCTTGGAATTTTGAATAAACCTACAAAAAGAAGTTGAGGAATTTATAGAAGGATATAATTTAGATGAAGTACCATTGTCACATTAGTAAAGTTTGTGAGGGATTTTAATACTCCTTTTGACCTTTGAGCCCTGTGTGGATTTTTGTGTGTGTGATTCAGACTGGAGAAGAAAATTCTAAGACATTCTGTAAACAAAATGCTTCCAAACAAATCAAGAGCTCCAGATCTCCAATAAAACAGAAGTTTAGACAGGTGCTACTAGTGCTGTTTTTCTGACCTAGGGACAGAACCCGGAAGATAAGTGTAACAAGTCAAACACACTAGAGTAATTAGCAAGAAAAATGAACATTTGAAACAATATTGTGATTTTTCTGGTATTTGGTAGCTCTTACTAATTTTGCATAACTTTTCTGCCAACATGAACCTGCTACAAACTAAAGCAGTCTCATAACTATGCTAAAAACGTTCAGCTGCAGAAAGCCACAGAATGTCTATAGGAGGGAGGTACTCCAACCAAATGGCTTCCAGCAGTCTTTCCATCTAGGCTGTTCTTAAGCAAAGAACTAAGAAAGTTCTCGGTATTACAGCACACCCACTAAATCTCAAGGGATTCAGAGACGCATACACTGGGTTATATCTCTCATGCTTATTGTTGTCCAGGTAAGATATATAAAGAACGCAGAAGTTCCTCTTTTCACCTTTTCGCTTCAAGCACTTTTCTGTCAGTTGCCAGGACAGTTGCTTTACTGAAATTTCCAAATAGATGCTTTACTACATCAAAGGACATCACAGCTCAGCCTGCTCTGATGTACCCTTACAATGCTACTTCACAGGTTATTGGCACAATACATTTTGTGAGTTCAGTCCACAGCATAAATAAGCTATTAAATAGATCATCCCCAGGACACACTACGAAACCTTCCAAGTAGCCATTAGGGTATATTGTGTCAATCTGCCCTGTTGAGACATATATAAAAGGCTCTTTTGCTGAGTACAATGTAATGGCTCCTTCAGGGAGTGTAAAAATGAGTAAGATTAGTCACAGTATGGAGTCTTAATAGTATGAAAAGGTGAAATATATTAGTACATTATGATGAATTACTATGGAGGAAAAGCACAGAATATCTAAACATGGTTTGGCTTCTGTTACAACTCGATAAAATAATTCTACAAGCATTAATGAAATCACCTAGTTACTTACAGTGGCCTAAGTCCTAGGGTTTAGATTTTTGTTTTATTTTTTCCCCCAAATATTTTTCTTAAATTCGTTTGTTTACCCTGGACGCCAGAACTAAGAAACCTGGGGTGGGAGGGGGAAGAGGGAAATTAAATCATTTGTTATGCTAATCACTATTAGACTGGTTTATTCAAAGCAATTGAGTCAGTAATTACAGTGAAAGTAAACAAAGAAAAATCATAATTTGTTTGCTGGAAAAGCTTCTGGCAGTGGTTGACTTGAGAATTGGGGGATTAACTGTAAGCAAAAAAAAAAAAAAGTTACAGATATTGGTCTAGTAATTTTGAATTGGGGATTTTATATGCCATTTGCAGAGAAAAATGTTTACTTTAGCCTAAAACTCACTGTACTGGGATGGAACTTTTTCTCAAGGAGATTTATGCATGAAATTCAAGTATAGTGAAGAATTTCCTTTTATGGTTTGTATAAGCCATGTACAGAAACCTACATTCTCAGGTGTTAACTTATGCATAGATATTTTTAACTTTTCATTAGATGTAGGGGGGATGTTTTCAAAGCTACAAGCAAGGTTTGTTTAAAATCCCATCCAAAACCTCTCACTACATACTTTTTGGGATTGATGCACCAGTTGACGTGCCAGTATCTTTGTGTGAAAGCATTTTTAGCTTGAAATATCGCACAGAATTTCCAGAAGCCACAAATATTGCTCTTCTCAATGTGTGATGAAAGTGTCTACCCTTGAAAGTGTAATAAGGGGAAAAAAACCTTGAAGGTGTAATAGGGGAAACCCCCAACTTTCTATACATTAGATGGGGTTAAAAGATGTTGCTAGAAGCTATCTAAAAATACCACTGATGCAAGACAGATGGTAAAGGTTGAGGCATCTTCTCTTTCATCTGCAGAATCATCCTGTAACATTAAAATTGACAGTACACATTTTCATGAAACTAACAGATCCTACACATACTGCTAAAATAAAAGTCTCTAAAAGAAGAAATGGAGAATCTCATCAGGCAGACTATGCTCTGGTAGATTTTCTTGTAGGGTATTCCTTACTCAACGCCAAATCTGAAAAGTATGAGAACCACACCTTAAGCAAGAGATTTCTTAAGGAGGGAGACCAGCTTGGCAGTCAGAGAACTGACTTCTCTGTACCTACATTCCCTGTCTAAAAAAAGTGAAGAAAATTGACAAGAAAATGGGAGGTGAAATAACCACAAAACATTAACAGAGCTTGTCCTTTTTACAGATATGGAGATATGTACAGTGTTTCCAGGAGATATTTGTATTGTATGTTTAAAAAAAAAATAATAATCCAGTGATAGAGAATCTGTAACCTCTTTGCTGAGGCCATTGCTTATCTAGCCTTACCATTAAAAAAGTTTTCCCTAATGTCTGTTCCTTGCCACAATTTAAACCCATTATTTCTTACTATTTCCCACGTGTCTGCGAAAAGTGGTTCCTTTCTTTACCTCTTTTTTTCAGTATGTAAAGGATAAAACCCAAATATTTTAGACCAAATCATCTCAGATTTTTCAGTCTTCCCTGTGTGTTTTTGGTCATTCTTGTTCCTTTCTGGCCTGTCTACATTTTGAAGTAATGTGGTCCAGGTGATACTTCCCCAGATGAGATTTTATTGAAGTAAACCCTGTCAAAGTGTTGTATTAATATATTATGAAGAGTCAAGCTTTCCCCCAAAACACATCTGAGAGCATTTCTGATTTTTCTCCTTGAAAGAGAGTCTGAGGATGCAGTAGGCAAGGGTGAAAACCTCCTTTCCCACAGAGAAATGGGAATCTCCTCTATTAGAAGGATGGAGATAGAGTGTGGTCCATTGACTTCTGCTGATCTATATGTCCTTGTAACCTACATATTATATTTTAGTGTCCCTGCTCTTCTGCCTATTTGGACACAATTGCTGTCCAAATACTTCAGACCTAATGCCCCAGCTAGCTCTTAAGAGCTGTGGCAGCTGGAGCTCCCCTACTACCTTGTCTTACTGCTGTGAAGTCTGGAAGAGGTGTGCCAGCAGTGGGTGTCTTTCCATTCTTTTACAGAAACCCAGCAGCAGATATGTAGGCTGCTCCTCTGTCTAACACAAAATCTGAGTTGCAACAGAGTAGGCCAAGTTTCTGTGTTCTCTTGCCCGTTTAGGACATCCTGGTTAATATTCCTGTTCTAGTTTCCTTGCTTGGAGTGTGCAGATGTAGGCAAATAAGAAAACTGTGAAAAGTAAGTCAACATTAATTGCTGAAGCACTTTCTATCACTATAGTTTTTTTTAAAGCAGCAGCAAAACAGTAAAGTGCAGGCTTCACATACACACACCTGTGATGGACTTAATGCTTAATGACCAAATTGGCAAGTCAGCATTTAGGAACAAGGACTACAGGTAACAGGGTCCTCTTCGAGCTAAAAATTAGTTTGTGCTAAAATGAAACATTTACGTAGGGTGAAGTTATACAAACTCAGGAGCCAGTTCAGCCATTGTGCCACACAGAAAGAGAAAAGCAAACAATGCCTCACTTTTTTACCTTCAGTAACAAAACCAGTTAGATAGCCTTTACATTTCCTATAGCTACAATTAAGTTGATGGCAGTCATGGTGAAAGATATCTATCCCTGTGTTACTACAAATTAAACAAAAATCACTTACAGAAAATTGTGAACAGAGCCCTGGAGAGCCAAAGAGCAGCTTAGCACATTTCAGAAAGTAATTTTCTGTGAGAATATTGCATGGGATAATAAAAGTGCAGATAAGAACCCTATTTTAGCTCATATCTTTTGCCTCTGCTGTGTTGTTACCTCAGGATTATGGCAGTGTTTTGGGAAGATAGGAGACAAGAAAGAAACCCCAAAGAAGATATGAGTCCTCATTACTCAGACGTCATGATGAGGGGTGACATAAAAATGCCTCTACACAATGAGTGAGATACTCAGTGGAACCCTTTTGCCAGGTGTTGTCAGGTTCAATTACCTGGAGACTCCAGCTGGAAAAAACTGAAGAACTCTGGCGTGAGCCCCGGCCCAGCGAACCTGGGAGGGCTAAACTGCCTCCCCTAGGTGCCCTTGACAAGCAGCATTTCTGAAAGCTCTGACTTCACCGATTTATAAGGAAGCATGTTGTATCGAGAATAAAGGGAATTTCACTAAACCACAGATTAAAATTAGCCATTTCCCCTAGGTAAAACCCTGCTTCCTAGACCGCTTCTTTCAGCAATTTGAAACTCCTCACGCTCTGAAGTAGATAAGAAGTAATGATTATGGTGGTAGTTGGCTTCTTTTCACACCTACTCGTGCTCTTTGTCCTCCAGTACTGCCTGAAGGCAGCAGATGTGTGGGTTAAGGGTGATCTGTCTCGCCTAGAAGTTGCCTGCACTGAGGGAAGTCATCTGTCCCACTAAAGGCAGAGCTCCTCTAGGCCAGCTCCGGCAGCGCGGCCTGACAAAAGCGCGGCCTGACACAAGCACGGCCATATCTTACCTCCTAAGGCTTACGCTGCCTGGGAAGGAGGGGGAAGCCTTGATCTGTTTCTGCTTACAGATGTAGAGTTTAGTGCTTGATTCCACTTATATTGAAGCTTACAGCAAAGGCTTCAATTGTTCCAGGTGTGTAGAATCAGACTCATAATCTCTCCACTCAAGAGACACCAGCTCCAAGAATAAACATAAGGACATTTAGAACAGGAAGGGAAGAAACGACATGTTTGTTTCAAGACCACAATATAGAAGAGGATTAAGAAAAGATTTTCCTGGTGTTTGTTCTCTGAATTGTTATTTTTGCTCTCTCTGATGTACCATATACCAGTGTGGGAGACGTGGAATTGACACAAACCTAAGTTGCACTGGAACATTGTTTGCCTCTATGGAGAGCATTTCTTCCTCATCCTTCATTTCCCGCCCCCCATCTTTCCATTCCAAGGAATCAAGGCAGCACTTTCGCATAGTAGGATCCAGGAGAAAGAAGAGCAACCTGGCTATCTGGCTGCAAGTGCCTCCTGCTCTTTTTGGCTGTAAAGAGTGCAGAGTCCATGAGTTTAAGAAGGAGCAAAGTGCGATAGATGCCTCCTTCAGCCTCTGGCAGGTTTGAGAGCCTCCACTACCATGACCTACTTCAGGTGAGAACTGAGGGACCTGGGGCTGTTTAGTATGCATAAGCAGACCTCATTGCTTTCTGCAGCTCCCTGAAAGGAGAGTGCAACGAGGTGGGAAGTGGTCTCTTCTCCCTGGCATTAGGTGATAGAAGGAGAAAAAATGGCCTGGGGTTGTGCCAGAAAACGTTTAGGTTGGACATGAGGTACAATTTCTTCGGTGCAAGAGTGATTAGGGATTGGAACAGGCTGCCCAGGCAAGCAGTAGTCTCACCAGCCCTGGAAATGTTCAAGCAATGTGTGGCCATGGCACTTTGGGACATATTTTAATAGCCATGGTGGTATTGGATTGAGATTGATGATCTTAGAGGGTATTTCCAACCAAAACAACTCTATGACAATACAATACTACTCCCCCATGAGCTGCCAGTTCAGACAAATACTTAAGATCATCATAAGTGAATAGAAAAAAACAGCAAAACAGTGAGGAGCTCAGCCTAAGTCAGGAGGCCCAGCCAGCACCCATAGGTGATGTTAGAATAATTATTAAGCCTATTTTTGTATAGCCGGGGGGCCACCAGGCCCCCCGGCCTTTAAGATCCCACTCCCATTCACCCAGTGTGCACCATGGGAGACTCACCAGCAGTGAGAGGAGAAGGATCCCCTTGCCCAGTTGGGCATAGTTTGGGGCTTTTGCCTTTCCTGGGGCCTATTAAAAAGGAGAGTGAGCAGGGAGGGCAAAGTGGTCACACCTGGGGTCACAGGAGACTCTAACTCAGGTGCACTGGGTTTGGGGGATAAAAGGGGAAAATGCATTGTGGGGTGGGAAAGGGGGTAGGTGTGGTGGATAGGGGGGGGAAAGTGCTGCTGAAAGGAGAGAGAGATGGCAGGGAAAAAGGTAGAGATGAAAAGAGGAAGGTAAGACTAAGGAAAGAAATGGAGAGGAAAGGAGAAAGGTGGGGGGGGAAATNAAGCAATGTGTGGCCATGGCACTTTGGGACATATTTTAATAGCCATGGTGGTATTGGATTGAGATTGATGATCTTAGAGGGTATTTCCAACCAAAACAACTCTATGACAATNTAGATGGAAAGAAGAGATGGGGGATAAAAAAAATAAGAAATTACTGTAGAAAAAAAAGAAGAGCAGTTGTGCTTTGGCAGGGGAGTTGANCAATACTACTCCCCCATGAGCTGCCAGTTCAGACAAATACTTAAGATCATCATAAGTGAATAGAAAAAAGCAGCAAAACAGTGAGGAGCTCAGCCTAAGTCAGGAGGCCCAGCCAGCACCCATAGGTGATGTTAGAATAATTATTAAGCCTATTTTTGTATAGCCGGGGGGCCACCAGGCCCCCCGGCCTTTAAGATCCCACTCCCATTCACCCAGTGTGCACCATGGGAGACTCACCAGCAGTGAGAGGAGAAGGATCCCCTTGCCCAGTTGGGCATAGTTTGGGGCTTTTGCCTTTCCTGGGGCCTATTAAAAAGGAGAGTGAGCAGGGAGGGCAAAGTGGTCACACCTGGGGTCACAGGAGACTCTAACTCAGGTGCACTGGGTTTGGGGGATAAAAGGGGAAAATGCATTGTGGGGTGGGAAAGGGATAGGTGTGGTGGATAGGGGGGAAAGTGCTGCTGAAAGGAGAGAGAGCTGGCAGGGAAAAAGGTAGAGATGAAAAGAGGAAGGTAAGACTAAGGAAAGAAATGGAGAGGAAAGGAGAAAGGTGGGGGGGGAAATAGATGGAAAGAAGAGATGGGGGATAAAAAAAATAAGAAATTACTGTAGAAAAAAAAGAAGAGCAGTTGTGCTTTGGCAGGGGAGTTGAACTAGATGAACTTTTGAGGTCTCTTCCATACCTCAACATTCTGTGTGATTCCATGTATGTGACTTTGAGGGCTGAGTGTCTTAGGACAATGCACAATACTCTTTTGCTCTTCAAGAAGTACCCTTTTACTCTACATTTCTACAGCAGCACAGGGCTGAAGAAATGCTTTATGACTGATCCAGTAATCATCTGTAGAATATTTATTTAAAGAAAGCGGGGATCAATTGCATGAAAAATGTGTTTATGGTTCAAGGCTACAGAACCTTTCCACACTATAGAACCTTTTAAGGAGGTTTTCTGCTGGACTTTTGAGAAACAGCCATGACAGCTACTGATTAGCAGAACCAATAGTACATATTTATGCTGCTTATTGAAATCTTTATCATTTTATGCCAATTGATAGATATCAAAGGATGGACAAACACACTGAACAATTCTCTAAAAATCTGTGTGTTCCATTCAATCTGTTTCCTAAAATTCCCTGTGCAATATTGGTCTTACACCATAATTAATGATAAAATGCTATCTCTATCTCTCACATCTTAGAGATATGGTTTTGGTATGATACATTGATTATTGATTCACTGTTTTTATTTATTAAAAATGATATATTCTTTGTGTGACATATCAGCATAGCTGAATTAGTCAACCTTAGCATGCATAGGAGTTCTAATGGAAAAACATGTCGATTTTGCATGAGAAAATATCTTCAGAATGTGCTTTAATGACACCCTAAATAGTATTTTACTTTCAATCTGAAAAATAGCGTTGCTCTTTGTATAAATTCAAATTAAGATTAGTGACCAGCATTGGCAATAAAATAAATGAATAGTTGGGGAATATCCAGATCTATCAGTGGAGTGCATGCTGTACTGAAACAACATTATGTCCTTGCAGGTATAGAATTTTAAATCAAAGTAACATTATTATCGGTGTCTAGCTTCATGCACTTCGCTTCACAGACACTATTATGCGTTGAGCAGCAATTAGTGAGTCACAAGGGATACCTTCCTAGACTCTTCAGGTCAGAAAAGCTAATTAACCTTCCTCCTGTATTCTGAGCAGACTAACAATAATCAGTGCCAAATCTTATCCTTCTTCTTTTCTTAAAAGAAAAAAAAGACCAAAAAAACCCCACCCCAGCCCTGTTTTGATGTATTTGTGGCAAATTCGGAAAAAATGTAAAGAAGCTCTTCTGATAGAAAGTAAAAATCTATTAAAGAGGTCAGAGAGTTGAAACTGTGACCCAGGTTTGTTTGTTTATGCTGATGGTTCTTTGCTTAATGGATTTTTTTTTTTTTACAAAGGTCTATGAAAGCAATTTAATTAACTATCCATTTACATTACAGGTAACAACAGATGCATGCTGGTGACTGATATGTGAAAACAACTGTATTTGCTTGGACGTGGTGTGCAATTGCAATGATATTTACAATAGCTGCCTTCCAAAAGAGGTAGCCTCTAACCATCCAGGCTGGTGATACCAAGTGACAAAGGTATTGCATTATGTCAATATGCATGATGTTATGACAGGCCAGGTGGGGTGACATTATTAGAGATGTCCATGCAATGCTGTCATGCTGTATCTGCTGGTTTAAAGGAGGGATTTACCAATAAGTCAAATGCAGTAGCCAGTGTCTCTAAGCAGGTGGCGAGAATGGCACTTCTAAAGTGATGGGAAACGTTGGTTATATGTATTGGAGTCAAGTGGAAAATTTTGAGTAATTTAATTCAATGTGTAATGTGTCATGCAAGGAATTACAGTGCAGAAATATATTCTTGAACAGAATGACTAGAGAAGCAAACTAACAGCCTAAGCCTTCTTCCATGTAATGCCTGTATGATTTTCTTTGTGATGGCACACTTTTTTTTTTTTAAGTCTTCTATAGGTGTTTGAGCTTCCTGACAGATCTTTCATTTAAGCTATGACCATAGTACACAACAATCTTCACACAAAGGGAAAAAACTCCCAGTATTTCAAAAGCCACCATGAAAAAAAAAGACTGAGTCTCATTCTGACCATGATTTCAGCACCTTTTGCACAAGCTGCCTCCTTTTACTAGTTATCTTTAAACAGCAGAAAGACAGGTCAAAGCAAATCTGGTGATGCTTGTCATCTTGGCAAGTCAATTGTCTAGTCATGGGCTAACCACATGCAGATTAATCCAAGAATGAAGGAAAATAGTTGCAGCTTTCCCTTCTTTTCCATTTCCTAGGAATAGGAAATAAGAAACTGTTACATTTCACTGCAATTAGATGAACCAGATCACAGCTATGGGGTGGGTTTAGAGGGGTAAAGGTCATAGTGCATCCCTTGAGCAGGTCAGATGTTGTCAAGATTTTGGAAAAAAAAAAAAAGGGAATGAAAGGAGTAATGTGTATGTGGGGAAATAGGTTAAAAGAGTTTTTCAGCAGCATTTAAATACAAGGGAAAATCTTCAGATCCCAGGTGAACTTAAGAGAATCAATTTAATGTCTTCAGTGTTTTGCTATGCATCAAATAGCAGAAGTCTCAGGACTTGAATTATATTATAACAACCTGGCATATCTGTAAAACTAATGTTTCAAACTCCTATGTGATAAATTAAAATAATTCTACTCATCATACTGCAAACAACTACCTGTTCAGAAGCCTTTGAAAAAGGACTTTGAAGATAAACTATTGCTTGTTTCTGTGTAGTGTGTAAAACTAAAAAAAATAAAAAAAGAAGCTGTATCTTTTTTCACAGCTACAGTGGTAGAAAAACATTTCATGTAAAATGTGTTTTTCTCTGACATTTAGATGTTTTGCAAAGTGGTTTATTATAGATCTTTTGGACGTTTGGATATTTAATTAAATGTCAGAAACGTATTCTCTGTCCTCATATGAATGGATATGAGGAGTCTATTCATAATCATTTGTTATTCTTTTTCTGTTTCTCACACAAAATTATCAGTTGGAAAGCAAGTCATCAGAGACACTTAAAATTTTTAGGGTCAAAAATCTAATTAACCTCAGCAACTGTGCTTAAAATGGTAAATAATATTAGACAAGTTCTTAAAGCCATCTATAGAACTGCTCAGACTAAGAGGTACATTCACAGCTGTTTTTTCTACTGACCTTTAATGCAATTTTCAGAACATCCGTGGAAGGCCTGATATAAGAAACTGAGAGTACAGAAACCAGGCTAGTATGAATTTCTTAGTAAACACATTCAGGCCAGTGTTGTAAGCCTGGCTAAGAGCAATTTGTGTGATACACCTGAAAGCTGTCAAGTAAGTGGTAGTGAAATTAGCTATTTGCTGGGTTTTCTACTTAATGAATGAATGGAGAAGAAGTAAAGAATTGTAGAAGACTTAAAACTAATAACTTACAAAGATTTATTTAGGTTAGTAGATATGAAGTAAATCTTCTGCTTTGTCTTTAAATGTGAAAATTTTGACCAATTTGGATAAGTCCTAAATTGTTATCAACTGCAGAATGTACAGTGGGAAAACATTTCCTTTATATTTTGTTTTCATCCCAATTGATTGCTGTGCAATGATGATATGGGAGAATAGCAATATCTTTGACTTGGCAACCCAAAGTGTGGCCTCTGGTTACTTCTGTCTGGTACCGTTCTGTAGGGAAGAATATATCTCTGAGCCCTTCTAAGCTGACAAACATTAAATATTAAACAAAGCGGACTGTAAGAGACTGTGTGATAGTAAATTTCCTGGTAGAATTGTGAAAGAATGTTTCTTACTTTTTACAGGGAAAAAAGTGCAGATGGAAAATGGGTCAAAATAGATAAATGGGTTTGATTCAGGAGAAAGGGATAATACTATTGATGACAGCTGGATTTTGTTTCTAAATATCTGACAGATTGAGATAACATATGTTCATGCAAGTGAATGTTATTCACATCTTGGGCTCAGAAATGCCTTTAAACTCCACTGTGCTCAGCCAAAATGCTCAGGTATTTGCTGAACAGTTGTGGTTAGTTAAGAAAGTGTGGTTCGAGTGCAGTACTGCAGTTACAACAGTTCCAGATCAGATGTGACCGCAACTTCTAAGACAATCAATTCTGAACAGCTTATGTAAGAGACATTTTCTGGTTTACAGATCTTTTGCCTCATCATGTGGTGTGAAATAGGGTTAATTTTACAGAGAGGAAAAAGATACATTGCAGACTAAGAAGTTATTTTGATGAATTTGTCTATGAGTAAAGATTGAAACAATTTACACCAAAAAGGGTAACAATACCAACTGATATCTCCAGCTCTATAAAACAGAGATGATCACTGTCTTCATTGATTGCTCTGGATTAAACAGAAGGATGCTTGAAAAATACTGTAAATTGTGTACAAAAGTTGTGTCAGAGGTCCTGAAGAGAAAGACCATGGTGGTTCTAAAAATGTCAAACTCCCAGAGGTTTTCCAGATTATCTGATTAACGTTGCACTGTGCTTTTTATATTCTTGATAGAAACTTGCACTGAGAAAATTTTCCACATTAATCCTTCTTTGTGTTGTCTGCAATGAAACAAAGTTTATTCTAATTTATGCCACTATACCCAGAAAAATAATTCAAAGTCTACTGGGAAGAGTTGACTAGTTTCTGTGGTATTTTTCACCACCATATTCAGTCAAGTTTACAGCACAGCAGAAGACTTAATTGTATTAAACATGAAAATTTTGTGTATGTTACACTATAATCTGCATTGTAGGAAGATAATCCTTCAAATTTGCGGGGAATTTTTTGTTCTCTCTAGTAGAGTAATTGTTAGACTGACAATTTTTGGTACTTGCTATTTTTATTACAAAAGTACTGAACAAAAGCCAACAGAGATAGACATTTGCTTAAGCATAATTTTATTTTTTTTTCCTACTGCAGCAGATGAAACTGTGAAAAGTAAAATTCTAACCAAGTATCTAATTGACTAGGCAATGGAGCATGTGTGTGTAAGAAAAATCACTTGCAAAAGATAGGAATGTACTGCTTGAATTCTATTCAGATAGGAATTGCCTACCGTGTGTCCTTTGAGCTTCCTTTATCTTTTTCAGGGGTAGTTAAATCTAGGAAGTTTTAGACATGTAGGACCTGTGATCTGAGTATAGCCGAAGATCAAGGGGTGAATCAAAAAAGCTTTCTGTAAGTCTTCCACCAGCACAAGCTGTATCTGTAACAGTTTTGCATCTATCAGTGTGAACATCAGGTTGATATCAGTACACTGCCTCTCCCTGCTTATGATGCCAATTTTAATTATTAAACAATTAGCAAAACTATCGTATTGAATGTTACTTACTAGGGAATTCTATTCACTATTCCTGACTAATGTCAGATGAGGAAACAAAGCTACACCATAGTTTTATAAAATAAGGAAAATGGAATTATATAAAATTGTTATGAGTGTTTAAAAAAAAATCAAGCCTAATGCAGAAATTTATGTCATTATGTCTGTTCTGAAAGCAGTAGCTGATCCTTGTCACTGTAGCAGTACCATTACAGGTTGCTCTGGCAACAGGAAGCACAAGCAACAAGATTCTGCTCAAGGAAAAAAGTTTAAGAGGGAAAATTTACCTCTGATATTTATAGTTAAAAAATTGAGCACACACTTAACTTCAAGTATCTAAGTAGTTATCATTGATTTTAGCTCTCCCTTCTCAGAACCCTGGTCATTTACCTTGACTGCAACAGAATGAATACTAACCATAAGAAAATATTTATTCCACTGAATCCAGCAGAGTTACTCATCTGTTCAGGATAAATGCCTACGTAGGGAGAGAGATTGCTGATGTAATTTTGTTTATGGATTACAGTTGGGGCCCATTTTATTTAACATTTTAATTACCAAGCTGTTGAAAAATCTTGGGACAATGCTTGTGACATTTGATGCTGAGATGTAGTTGCAGGGCATCATCAGCATGAAGGAAGAGTGGAATACCTTACAGGGCAATTTAGATAACATTTAGAACTAGAGTAATGGAAAAAGGATGAAATGCAATAGCACAAAACACACAACCATTCACTTGGGGATGAATAACAAGAATTTCTGGTACAGCCAGTGAGCTCATTAGCTTGAAAATGAGAGAGAGTGGAGAAAGACCTGGCTGTGTTACCTGATCACAGAATGACTATGAACTATCAGTATGACTATGGCCATGAAATGGCAAATGTTATGTCAAGAGATCTCAAGAAAGCAT
Organism: Tricholaema leucomelas; assembly: GCA_013400475.1. NCBI lineage: Eukaryota > Metazoa > Chordata > Aves > Piciformes > Lybiidae > Tricholaema lacrymosa > Tricholaema leucomelas. Next base: position 124,846 of record WAAF01007745.1, on the reverse strand, counting down.
CTCTACTGGAGTATGAAAATGGATCTTTTTATAAGCAAGACATTAGTCATAGTGAGGAAGCCTGCCAGAAGCTGCTCTTTTGTCCACACTTTTCCTGTATTTTTATTCTACTTTTCATTGAGAAAGGTTATTGATACCTTTTTTTTTGTTATAGATGGGGGTATAATAGCGGAATAAATCTGCAAAAAATTAACACATAAGTTTCACTCATGGGTCTCACACAGACTAATGGAAAAAATAAAACTGAATGCTAGTTAATATTGGCAATTGTGAAGTCCACTCTCAGGGTTTATGTGGTATGAAAGTATCATGGCAGTCCCTCATTATCACATAGCAGCTGTATCCAAGCCTAGTTTGAAAATCAAAGGAAGAATACAGACAGACACATAGAAAGCTGGCCATTCAACCATCTTTTAGAAGCAGCAAGCAGGATACTAGTGCATGGCTGGCCCTTCAGTTCTTTATTTCAATCTTTTTATCAGAGCATACATGCGACTTCTGCATACACATCATTCCACACTTCCACTGGGAAATGCATTTTAAGGATAAAATTTTCAAGGCAGATTTCATCTTATACTGGAGTTGATGCAATTTGGTCAGAAAAATCCATATTACCACATTTCCCAGTGATGTATTCAAATACTGAAAGCTAAGTACATTAGCCAATCAAATTATTACTCTTCTGCACATGAGAATTGTCTCAGAACTGCTTTTTCTGGTCAGAGACTTTGAATTCTTGACTACTTTAGTTTCTCATTGATAAAGAACAGCAAATAGGCTAGAGATCAAATTAAGATGTCATCAGTAAATGGCACTCAGAAGTACAGAGCTTGCTTCTGTTTTGTCATATCTCTAAGAAGAGTTTTTGCTGTTCATGAAAAATTTTTTTCTTTATGATTTTGTTAGCATCACTGTATAAAACCCTTTACTTTTAATGTTCATTACTTATGCAGAGAAAACAATCTAGAATTCAGAGAGTATGCTACTTATAACAGCATCACCATTTATATAAAAAAAAAGGACTACATTTTTGTTTCATTCTGTTCTCTCAAATTTTGAAAAATCTGCTGGTGAAATTCTGACCTAGTGGCCCACCTACTTAATGTGATTTGCTATTTCACTAGGTTTGGATGCTGTCTTGATTAATGTGTTGTGGTTATATCAAGTATAACATAAACCAAATTGCCAGAGTCTTCAGATCTGATTCAGTGACTCAGCTTTCTACAAGAAAGCATTTTTATCCTCTTTTCACACACCATTTTTCTTTTCATTTATAAATAACATTACCAGTTGAGCAAATGTTGGCTGCGATTGCCAAATTGCATTACATGCTCATTTCCATGTATTAAGTAGCAATATTCAAGATCAGAAATTATTTAAAATAAGGTAATCTCACTGGTTATATCTAGGGGCAGATGATTTAGTTGTTTCTAACCATGAAGATTAGAGTTACAATGGGAGGTACAGCCTTCCAGGTAACTTGAGTCTATGCCATGAAAATCTTCACGTGTCCCCGCAATAACCTTGTTACTGTATTCAGTGAGGAGACATTGGAGAAAGTGGAACCCCAGGGTTATATGCTCATGGGTATTACAGCATTGGAAGATGAGTAAGAGATGAAATCCACCTCAGGAAAAATAGACCACGCAGAATAGAAAATAAAATACAGCTGGGTTTTTTAAGAAGAAACAAATAAACAAAAGCAAAACCAACCAAACAACAACAGCAAAAAACCACCCCAAACCCACTGCAGGATTTAAAGGTAGATGTTGAAGGAAAATCAAGATTTAAAGAATTCATTAATACGTAAGATGAGAATATTTGTATGTTAAGTCACAGAACCAAGGAATTTAGGCATCCAAAACCGGTCTGGTTTGGCTACCACCTCTAAAGTATTTCTCATCAAAATGGTACATATTTCCTAAGATCAACTACCTTCATCCATTATTTTTTTTTTTCATCTGTAAATTTTGTTTTCTCTGTTTTGCAGAAATATTCAGAAGGACAAGCACTTTTTAGGCTGTTTTCAGATTAATTCTTAATATTACTTTCAAGAGCATTTGTACTGCATTATGATAGCATGCTGCCGCCTTGTCTTGAACTGGGACCTCCTGTTACATAGTGCAAAGACACTGTGAAAAAAGACTGCCTTTACCACAAATCATGTCAATATAATTTAACCTCTTGTAAAAGCCCTTTCCCTGTAATTTTATGAGCTTCAGCATTGCTTTCTCTCTGAAGAATGATCATCTCAGAGTGTGTAGAATAGGTAAATGACATCAATATATCAGCTAATGTTTAGGGAGAATGTTTGCTTGGAGAAGCTCTGCTGGGGTGGAGGATATAAAAGAATGAGTATGTGTGTGAAAGAGAGCTTTAATTTTTAGAGATGAGAACTGTTTGTATACAAATATCGGAATAAATGCAAGTGAATGTCTTACGTACTCCATCCTAGTCATTTTAACTCAGAGAAATTGACTGGAAAATCAACTTTTGCAGTAAATTGGGTTACCAGATAATAACAATGCAGATTTTAAATGTGTTTCATCATTCTGAATATGTCTAGATTACAGCAATTCTAGTTTCATTATAATTATAATTCTGCATTTTCCCGTGCTGTGTATTGTGCTCTGGATTCTGCATTCAAAATTATAGTTGTCCTGTGAACTGTTTGAGCAAGTTACTGTGCAAATCTCTCCGTTCCTCTCTTCCTGCTTATTTGTACTAGTGCTAACATAGTGGGTTGAAGATCTGCCTTCCCCAGAATTGATGAGGTAATTGTATAAATATTCAGATAGCATCACATTTAGCAAAACAAATCACCAGCTATTCCAACTAATTTGAGCTACACAGTCAAACCTTAGAACATGAAATGAGGCACCTATACTGATATCCAATGTGTTTTGCTGACCTGGTTTAACCTGGGTGCTGGGAGAACTTAACACTTCTAAAATCTAAGTGAAGCATCCTACATGCAAATAAGCATCTAATTATTGGTAACAAAGTAATTCCAACTCATGAGAAATTGAGGTCTGTTAGCAATCCTGCAGCAAACAGTTCCAAGGCCCAGCATGACAGTGTGCTGGCCGTCTCATTTAAACTATATTCTTACTTTGAAAGGTTGGACTGGATGATCCTTGAGGTCCCTTCCAACACAGTATTCTATGAAAACTAGCATCTAGATGCTGAGAGCTAAATAAATAGCTAGGTTTCTGCTTCTCATGCTGATAGACTGTATAGATTATACTCTTCTATTGGCATCAAAGAAATTAAGGCATCAAGCAGTCATCAACATGAATCAGATATTTGCTGAAATTCTCCTGCCAATTGTTTTTGTGGGACCAGTCAGTACCAAGTATATGTCGAATATGATTTTAAAAGCAAGGTATTAAAAATACTAAAGAGCATTGAGATCCCTTACATTTTCTAAACAATTTAAATTAATTACTTATATATTTTTTTAAATTGAAACTAAATTTAATCCCAGACACATACATGTAACTACCAAGTCATGGACTAAGCTTTAATAGGCAAATTTTAAGACCCAAAAAGCTGGGGCTTATAATAGAAATGCAGACTCACTGCCATTAACAGAGCCATGTAATATAAAAGAACTATTACTGAAGGACTTATTTTTATGACTAGATCCTTATTTCAGCAAGTTTTTCTTTCAAGTGTCCCTTCTATAGTGCAATAATTTTGTATTCAGCAGTAATCTTCATGAATTCACTTGGTATTCATGTAGATGTCACAAGTATTTCCACTGATTTTCTGCTACTGTTTAGGATTGGTTAATGGGCACTTAAAATAGAGTGTTACCCCTGTGGGAGTAAAATAACTCCAATCTTGGTGCACATGTTTCCATAAATGATGACATTATATTGAGCACAGCTCAGTCAGTAGTTGGATTTTCAAATCATATGCCAATAGCCTCTCTAGAAAAATAAGGGGAGGGCAAGTGGAAAGACAGCCTTTTATCTCTGAGCAAAAACTGCTTCTGAATAAATTTTTTACAGACTAAGAGAACAAGATGCTGTTGTAAATCAGTCTGGTTACACAGTGATCCATCAGGCTATGTTAATTTATAACTATCTGTGAGGATATGCTTTGTTCAGTTATTTTCTGATTGTGATGTCTAATCTATAAGCACTTATTTTCATAGTGACTTCAGTCATTTTACTTGTTTTCTACCTTTCCTAGTGTGTATTGCAGTGGTAGCAAATACACTTTACAGCCAAGGAAAATGCTGTGATTCCTTGATTAGTTCTTACAATCTGAATTCAAGTATGATGAAGAATTCTTTTCAGGCAACTCAAAATAACCAAGGACAATAAATCCATTTTCTAACACATGTGCTTAATAAATAATAAATCAGTATATGACTGATAGGTTCTAGTTTGATTCAAGGATTTTACTCCTCTATTGAATGGTACTGTTCCAGTTTAGGGCCATAAGCTAAGCAGGACCAGAAGATAGAAATGATATTTACTCCTTTGGGAAGTAAAAATGAAAATACTGCACACCAATTAGAGTGGTTTAGAGTCCCTTTAGAGTTTAAAGGGAGATTCTATTTCCAACTGCATATGTACAGAAGGCAATCAGGTAGAATGAATACGTTCACAAACTAGGCCAAGTCTATCAAACTAAAACCTTCTAGAATCCTCTGCCCCATCCAACCCCGGCAGGCCTGAGAGTAGGCCCAAGCCGCCCTCCCCACCTCAGGCCTACAATTCCCTGTCAGCTAGAAGCTGTCTGCCTCAGACAGACCATGAGATAAGTAGAGAGGCTTGCTCTTAGTGAAGGGAGGAGAAGCAGGGAGGGGAAGAGAGCAATATCAGCTAGGCACTGCTTTATAAGCTATGATACCAGAAAGCAGAGTGGAATAGCAATGTTACAATATCCAGAGACGACCAGATCCATCCCTTGGGACTCTATCTCTTTTTGGAGGACTGTGTCTTCGTGGGCTTCTTAAGGAAATCTGGGCCCCCAAACCACCACAGGTACACAAGAAATTTTATAATTCCTTTTGTAAAAGCTTTTAAGGCAACTTCATTTAAGTACTGCAGATGTAGTCTTTAAATAGATCATCATAAAAGATGAGAATATTCCAACAGTTTTGTGAAGAGACACCGATATGAATTCTGAAATAACCGTTTAGTTTACAGTTCAAACTCCCTGATGAATAGTCCAATACTCAATATTCGAGCTTGTAGAAGGGGAAGGATGATGTGTTGTATATCCTAAGAACTGTAACATTCCTGGATCTGGTTATGTGTCTTCCATGCTGTGGACACAGTGGAGGTGAGTGTCATGCCAAACTCAGGGAAGGCAGATATTTTACAAGGTGTTTGGAAGAGAAAATGCACATCTCTCTTTTCAGGGACAATGACTTTTTGGAGAAGGAAGATACAGAGAGGTAGATTTCTAATTTTTCTTTTTTGCATTTACTTTTTTTTTTTTTTTTTTTTTTTTTTTTCATTTACTTTCTTTCTTGCATTTACTACAAGCCACCTCCTCCTCCTCCATCAATGAACAGAGGCATGTGTACTTTAGCTTGAGCATGTCTACCTTAGATCTGTATGTGACAGCTATTGGAAACATTCAGGACTGGTAGTGACTGGCATACAGTTGATGGTGACTGTCCACACTGCCGATGTTTGCTCATGAAGACCCTTCTTTTTGCTCCTGTAGCTACTTTTTAGCATACCAAGGACTACTGCAGTGTTCCAGCAAATGGGGCTCACCTTTTACTCAATTTCTATTCTTAGTAAGATAAAGGAATTACACTTTCTGTGATTCTGTGATTTCACAAAACTACCTGAGTTGCCATTGCCTGACAAGGAATCACCATACCTCCACTGCACTGTGATTACCTTCCCTTTGGCTAGATTCTGGTTTTAGTTTCCACATTAGGAGTCTTTGCTGATGTGAATAAGGAGAACAAGAGGGAGTATAAGCTTATGTTAATGCTTTGTGATGAGTTTCAAGTCCCAAGGAGTCTGGATGCTAGAAATCTGTTAAAATTAATAGGAATTGGCATCCACCGAGTCTCTGTGGCTTTAATACCCCAGCTCTAACATTCTGTTGGTTGGTCAGTTGGTTGATTGGGTGTCTCAAGTTTACATACCCTGAGCTGAATACTGCTGTCTTTGAGTAAGACATATTAACTGTTTCTGTATTTGCTCTGGTCTTTTCCCTTTTATCGCTCTGCACACCTTGGGTCAAATCCACCTCAAGAGTTCATTTCAGACCATGTCTTTTAAGCTGGCTCTACTTTTCCTCTTTATAAAGCAGTCTAGGGGATGTCATTGTCCCAGTGTTTTGTTATGGGGATCCTGTCATGGGTTTACACATTTGATAGGTGAATCTATGGAGAATTGTAATATTATTCATATTTACACCCCTGAGAGATACAAACTGCAAACTGGGACAAGAAACTTTGAGAGCTCTCCCAAGAGGCAAAAATCACCTCTTTTAGCTGCTGATTATAAAGAAGATTGGCTGGCAGATGTTAATATTGGCAGTTACCCTCTGATAAATTTTCTCTAGGTATGCCTAATCAATTTTTGCTGCATGAAATGAGAAATGGAGCTTGAATATTCAGATGTCTAGACATGTAAATACTTTACCTTTACAAACAGATTTAAATGATTAATATCTATGAACAAAATAAACATGAAAAATAGATAAATTAGAAGAGTTAGGTAACGATTCATGGTCTATTTAGATGATGGATAACAAAATTCATCTATGCATTAGGAGGAAGAAATGACCTATGCAGTTATCAAACATTTATTTATAGACACAATCAGTCTTTCTAAAAAAACCCCAAACCTCTTTTAACTTAAAAACTCTCTGTCTCTAAAGATGGTTTAAGATTGGTTGTTTGAATCAGACCTGTCCTAGACAGAGGTATTATCAACATAGTAAGGATAATGCAATTTGACCCATTAGCACAATAGAAGTAGATTCTCTCTCTGTGCAGTATCCTGCCAATACTAATTTGACAGACTGAAACGGGATGTTCTGAAGGCTAAGGTTTTGGGAGTGACAGAAGCGATCCCATAACTGCAACATGATTGTTTCATTCATAGATGATCTTGAGTAAAATTCTCTGGAGCAAAAAGATTAAATTTCCTCCCTAGAGATTAGCCGTATCATCACAGTGACCATTCCCTGATGTGTTATTAACCACTTTTAGCTACCCGTGGGAGTAGCCTATAACACTATCATGCATCTCCAACTAAGCTACCCTGATAGTTTTACACACCAAATCACATCGGATTCCCTGAAGCAACTCTGACAATCCCTGGTGGGCTGCCACAGAGCAAGTGTATTATCTCCAGGTAGCACAGAAGATACTACCTGCTTTACTAGCATATCAACCCACTTAACTATGGTAATATGATTAACCTTATTATTTCTGAATCAGTCCACTGTGGCAAATGATGAAGCACCATATGGCTTTCTGAGAATGAAAGCAATGTGTCTGTATGGTGCAAGAAATTTTTTCTGGGTGGGTGGGTGAATTATGTATTATGATTCATAGTTAAATACCAACCTAAGAGAAATTTCTTTCTATGGAGACTATTTAGACTCTTTCTATATTTTATAAAAGGCAGTGGATCAAAGAAGAAGTCTGAAGCAGCAATGTGTACTTAATGACCTGTTCCAAGGAGTAAATTATGGCTGGAATTGTCAGGGTATTAAACTTAGTAGAGCAGAGCTTAAGCAACAGGGATGGAAATTTTCAAAATATAGTTCATTCTTTCACAGTGACATAATAGTAAAATCAAGTAACCTCTGACAATATGATTTATTGAAGAAACTAAACAAAAGATGTTGGAACGGCTGTGTACCGAAGTTATTTAGCTGTTCTATTACTTTTAATGAATAGCCAAGATCAGTGAATATATTCAGCAAGATAAGGCTCGGTGCATTTCTGATAAGAGGAGAAAGGTTAAAAAAAAAAAAAAAGAAAGAAAACCTGCATCAATTTTTTCACTCAGAGATTTATTTACTAGAGATTTAGGTATATAAAATCCAAAACAAGCAACAAAATGAAACATCCTCTTTTCTCTCTGGTCCTTTTATGCATTCAGAATCAAGGTCTGACTGGAAAAATATAATTGTGTGTTAATGTTTCAGGAAAAGGTCAGATAAAAATCAGATGAGTTTCAGATTTCACAGACATTTGTGATATGTTTCTCTGTTTTCAATGGGACATAAGGCTAAGAAAAATCATGGCCTTTACTTGTAGCAAACAGCTAGGAAAGGTATTTTACAGCAATTTTACCTGAGCAATGACCTATGGGTTAATAAATAAAGGACTATCATCTTCACTAGAGCTAAGCCTTCAGTGACTGAACAAGCTTGAGTAAGTGGTCTTGCTGTCCTCACATTGTTTAGTGTGTGAAGACCATGAGGCCATTCACAATTTTGGCTTATTTTGCCAATTTAAACACTTACAGCTTTCCCATTGCCCTTTCTCAAAGTTGACAGGACTATATAATATTTTTGTGTTCTACTTCAAAGTAGAACATGCATTCCCTGTATTTTCTTCTTTCCCTGCATCCCAGAGAAATACTTCCTGCAGGTGCTAGTGAGAGTAGCAGAAATGAAGTATTTCCATTGCTCTCAGAGGTACAGCTGCAAAGGATGTTCCATGAACTGATGCAAAAATTATTAATAATGAAGATTTTAGTGACAGATGAAAAAATACACCCATTAATATTCATTTGAGCCTTCTGGAAATATATCTGTTCATACACATATTACACTAATAACTGTTTTAAAACTGTTAACAAATATTGAATACCACATCAATGATTAATTTAGTGAACTATAGCATACTATTAATTTGATGACTAAAGTCAGCACAAATCACAATTTTAGTACTACATAATGGCTTCTTTTCAGATTTAAACCACACAGTTCTATATTGTATAGATACTATACATTTATGTAACCTCAAGATACCCTTTGAACAAAGCAGAGGTGTGATGGTTTAGTAAGAATAACAGGAATGACAGTACTGTCAAACTCTTTATGCAGCCTCATGGTAGATGCAAGTTGCAAAGAAGAGCCAAAGAAGAACACTGTAGAAACTTCAGGTACCCTCACTGGGGTCATATTCCAGGCATGCAAGGACAAGATGCTTGCAGGAGATTCTACTAAAAATCTCTTAAAGCTAGCATCTTTGGTGAAACAGGGAGAATATGATGACAGTATGCAAGATCTGAATAGACTTCATTAATAATCTATTAAACAGCCTCATAAAAATATAAAGAGCTATACAAGACCTAGATTAATATAGTCTTTTCCTCCAAAAAGATCACTCAAGTACCCTAATTCTTCTCCCAGCAGATATCATGACTTCATGCCCAGCCTGAGGCACAAAACCCAAAGCAGGATATGATGTTTTAGAAAGAGAAATTCTTTCTTTAAAAAATGAGAAAGAAAAAGGAAAAGAAAAGAGGGCAGAAAAGGAAAAACAAGAAAAGCAAGCATAAGGTAGACTTTCCTAATCACAGGCCTGCATGAAGAACAAATCTAAAGAATAATCCGAAAGACAGTTAAGGGAGTTACAGAGTTTAGAAAACCCAAATTCTGTGGTGCTTTTAAAGCACAGTGTTAAAATATTAGCTAACATTCTCATTCTGGAAGAGCTTTTTTTCTGTCATGATGAGACCTGAGGTTAAGTACTGACCAGCCTGATAGAGGATCTCTACTTAGAGCAGTTCCCCTCTTTCACCCATCTAACTCCCATGAAGGAGACACTGTGATTATTACAGTGTATTTGAGACCCCTGTGGCTCTATTTTGGTTTTGATTCAGAGCTCTCACTAACATTGACAGGAACTTCTGTTCATCATGGATAGCATCTAGTATGTGTCTTTAGAGAACCTTAACAATGACTGTAAAATATTTTATAAACTATAGTAAAATAACAATAAATTATGCGTTTTGCAATCTATAAAGAAGTAAAACAGAAATGCAAGTGACTCTGCTTTTATACTCCTGTTTTATGAATTACCTGTACCTTTACAATTAATCTTAACTCTTCATTGAGTGCTGACACTCAGTTTAAATCAGTTAAATGGTGAGTAGAATATTCTGTCTGGTTAGGAAAAAAGACTGGTAAAGCCAGTAAGGAAGAAAAGATTTAAAAGATATGTACTAGATAGCAATTAACTGTGGAAAGGCTCTTGTAATACTTCAGTTCAGGGTCTTAAATGATCCTACATTCTTCAGTGACCAAAAATTCAATGTCTGCCCTTTTGTCCTCAGAAGCTAATGGTTTAATGGTTGACAATGCTGGGAAGATCAGCATCAAGACACTCTGAGTGTGTTCTGCTTGAGTGCATCTCTAACGCTGGACATTGGACTCCACTTCTTAGTAAAGAGACTCCCTAGTTTGGGGCCAGCTAGAAAACAAATAAACTGAGACTTAAGAGAACACACAGCTTCTTATCTTCTTGTCTTTCCTTTAAAAAAGGCTGACCTGACTCAAACTATTCTGGGGTTTATCTTGCTTCTTTAAGGAGCTCTTTAATTCAGATGCTCTGTGATAGCTGTGTCAGTGCTTACAGAGTGCAGCATACACAGAACACACCAGTTGAAAGTGTTTGTTATTGGGCTGCTATTTGCTCACTAGCTGACGAGGTCTCCTCAACACTGCTCAAGTGCAACATGGCAATGCAGTGCATCTGGCAATATTATACAACACTTGCTTAATGGCAGAAGCACATGCTGCCTCTGCAATCATATTGGTAGCAAGTGATGGTGTCTTTGGGACAGTTTGGGATGTTTGCAATTTACCCAAGTAGGTCCATTGCTCTGATGCTGTGATTCTTCAACTTTTGGAATCTGCAATGTGCTTTCAGCTCATATGTCTTTGTACAACTGCCTGAACTGTCGCCACCAATTAATGATGGCTAATAGGTCCCTGACTACTAAGAACACTTGAAGGCAGTAATTACAGCCTGCTCACACTCCTCTGCCCTGTAGGAGCAGAGCTGCTGCTGACTCTGCCAAGTAATGTTTTATGACCCCTCTCAGAGACTTGGGAAAGCTGTGATCATGTATTTGAGAAAACATTGATTAGTATTTATAAAAAGGTATTTTGTAGGAGTGTGTAAAACATACTTTGTGTCCATTTATACTTCTGCATAATATGTGGGCTGAACCACATCTTACAGTTTTAGTTTTAAGGCATATCTAAACTATACCTCTTTTCCTCCTTTTGTGAGTGTATCAAAAAGAAAACAAAAGAGCAAACAAACCCCCAAACCAGCCAACCAAACACTGTGTCAAATCACATCTTTTCCCACTACTGAAGAAGAGAGGGAAGGCTCTGGTTTTAATCTATTTACTGCTTTATAGCCAAGTCCTGAACCCCGCGGTATTGGTTAGCAGAGAGTTTTAATATAATTATTACTTAGTTTCTCTGCTGGTTTGAAGGTTGGGGAGCTTAGCAACATGTAAATTCTGGCTTTGTTCCTGGTTTTACAAAGTATGTCTGGCAATTACAATGACAAACTAAGTTTTCCTCCCTATAAATAAAAGTGAACTCAATAGAGAGGCCAGGACATACTGATATTACCCCCGTGCTGATTTTTTTCCTTTCTCCTGCTATCACATTTCCTTTGGAACTTCAAAGAAGCATTATCCAGTTGTATCCTCCAAATAGGACACATTTTTTTCATTCCTAGTTGCACCATTGTTAAATTGATATTTTAAAGAATGTTGTACAGACTATAAAACATTGCCTCTGTTTCCCTTTCTCTGAAGATCATTCTCGGCATTAGAAAAATACTACCATTGCACATTTATTTAATATAGGTACAGTCAGGCTAATGAAAGCAGTAGGTAGCTCATTTCCAATTACCCAAACATGTTCTGCCACAGAGGGCTCTACTTCCCAACAACAGACAGAGAGATTAGGAGTCCTGAGGCTTTCGACAACCTTTCATTGCATGTTCTTTTTCCCTCCATGCAATTACATGCTCCACCAGCCACAATCGCAGTGACTGTGAAGGGAAGTAGTTTCCTTCAGGGTTATATTATCCTGCCGCTGGGTTCTAATGAGAAGAGGCAAAAGAACAAGACATCTTTCTTATGATGCATCTCTGGTGTCCACCTCCACATTTCTCATAAACTCTACTGTCCAACACTAAAACTGTTCACATAGAAAACAACTTCTTTCTCACCTTATGCACAAGGAATTTTTTTAAAGCCTGGATACAGTATCTTCAGAGGACTATAGGCACTAGTTAAAACTCAGTCAGTACTCCTTGTAGAAGGAGAAGGACCACATAAGTCACTTTCAGTTAACCAGAAGAATTAGCAAGTGACTCAAAGATATTCACTGTAAAAAAGTGATCTACACTGAGGATATATTTCTTACTGCCTCAGTGCACATATTTAATCTTCAGGATTTACAAATATAGAACTGTGGGTTAAGTACAGACTGGGCTACTTCTGATTTAAACAATTTTGGCAGATTTATGCTGACTTGTATAGAGGTAAACTTTGGAGAGTGATTCGTAGGTGAAAAGGCTTTTAGGAGGTCAGGATGTTCTTGAAGAGGTCTAGAGAAACTGGAAATAATTTTCCAGCAATACTGCACAGGAAGGTGCCTCAGGGTGAGCAGGCCGAGTATTCCTCCCCAGCAGCCTGTCAGGAGGGATACACCATCTTCCTTACATGACCTTATTTTTAACCAAGAGACAACTCTATTAAGAAATCAATAACAATTTAATTATCACTTGGTCATCTCTGCTTTGCACTCATACGAATGACAGTCAAAACCTCCCACAGTCTCTTGTGCAAGCTCTTGAGAAGTAACCGTTTACACAGGAGTTCTGTTTGTTTCTGTGAGATTTCTCTTGGGACTGAGTACCATTCAAGAAGCAGTTGCATGACCCAGACTTACAGTATCACCAAAGCAAAAATTTCAACCTTTTTACTCCAACACAACCTCATATGGCTGTTGAATCAAGAGGTACATAACCTAGCAATTAAAATTCCATCCAGGGAAGGGCAGAGGTAAACACACACACAAACCAGTGTCCTGACTTAATCTCTAAATGACAGCTGGGACATGGGACACTGTGAGGATCCAGCTGGAGCCTTTGCTGAAATTCAGTGTTCCACAACAGCTCCCAAAAGCAAGATGAAGAAAATGTTCACAAGACGCAGCACAAACCAGCTGTTGTACACCGTTTAAGTAAGGGACATGTTAAAGTCCCTAGAACTATGTTTTTGGGAGGAGGAAGAAAAATCCACCATCTGGATTTATTAATGTAGTCTCCTTCTTAAAAAAAAGAAGTGAATAACGAGTACCCCAAAATCCCCATCAGTGTAGTATAATGAAGCATGAAATGGTGTTCAGAGATGAAATTCATCTCATGAAAAGCTTTTGATGGACATGAATGAATGGTTTAAGCTAAAAAGGATAAAACAAGGGTAAAACCTCAGAAGCAGTTTGTAAAATTAGATTGTGCGATAGGTTTGCCATTGAGTATCTTTTAAGTGCCTTATTTTTTTTTTCTTTTAATAATTCCCTAAGGATCTGTGTCAGCACAGAGCATGAATAAAATGCTGTGGTTCAGACATAAGCCATCAGGTAGTTTACGTTCTAATGAGACTAGTAACAAATTGGAAACATATCAGATGTACAGCTTCCTCTGAAAATTCCCTGGGTTTGCATGCAGAGATTATTTCTACATCACATTTAACAAACCAGCTTAGTTTATTGACCTTTCTGTTCTTCCCTTCTTTGCATAGCACTTCTCTTACTGAATAGATGCCGCAAGAATATTAGCACCTAATGCATCGGGATTTTCACCTCACACACAACATCCATGCATAGCCTTGCTTTTGCTAACAGAATTCTACATGTAGTGCCTATTCTGGGGAAATGGGCTCTTTCCTACTACTATTAATAACCTTCCTCTGCCATTTATTCTATGAATATCTGTGCTATTACAAATACGATGTAAAAAATACTCTCTGAACATGTCAGTTTACAGCTTGTCTGTTTTGAACTCTCATTCTCTGCAACTGTGAGTAAATCAAATCGGTGCTGTGTAGCAGCGAGAGGCAGCCACTGCAGAACTACAATAAAAAGGCTCTTTAATTTACAGAAGCTAAATTAACTTTCTTTGTGTCCATGTAAATTGACTGTGACATCTTTGCAATCTTTACATACAACCAGCCAGTGACCGCTGCTTAACATCAGAACCAGAACCACCTCATTGTTGCCTTGCATGCTCATAGTGTGGTTTGTTATCCAGAGTCTGCCAGAAGCTTGTAAATAGGCTGCAGGGTCATCTAGTGCTCTTCCATATTCATAGCAGAGTTTTCTACATTGAGACACTGGGCTCTAGTTGTTATTCACTGCTAGCAAATAATAATAATTTCTAGCTCTAAATTGGACAGAATAAATGAGTACTATCATCTATGGGGGAGGTGAATTGCAAACAGAGCTGCAAATGGGGAAGCTGGGGAAGAATGTAAGAAAGTTTTACCTTGTTTCCTATAGCAAGGAAGACAGACAGAGTGTGTTCCACAGTGAGATTTATTTTCAGTGTAGCCTCTGCCTTATGCTGTCTACTGCTCTGTTCAGGTCAGCGACTGAAATTGTCTTCCTGCCTTTAATTTATCTGAGCCAAAAAATATCAGGTGTCTTGTTTACACTGCGTTTTCATTTGCCTTAACAAGCTTTTTGATTAATACTTTGCAATGAATTTCAAACATGTAATAAAATCTAAAGGAGGGCTACTTTCACATCATTTAGCCCACAGAGAAGGTACTAGGCAAATATTTTACACAGCTCTCCTCCTAGTCTTTAGTGATAGATTTTTATAAATTCAACATGTAGGATTTTTGCTATGGCATCTGTGAGAACAGATACAGGAGATGAATCACAAGTGTTTTCCTGGGATATCAAAATGTGTGTAACTTTCAGAAAGTCACTTAATAAATTATGTGAAAAACAACAGCTTGACTTGCTAAATGCAAATGAAAGTGGGTCTCAAGTTGTTTCTCATCTAAGTCACTTATTTCAATGATGCACAAATAAGTAGTTCCCACTATTCAAAATTATGGATTGACAGGAAAACATAATAAAAACAACCTACTTTATTAAGATGTCTAGGTAATGTCATCTTTGATAAAAATGTTGATCTGATTTCCCTTTTTCACTAAAGATATTATGATAATAAAGTGGTAACTAAACTTGAAAGGCTCAGATCCTTACAATAAGCAAATCCCACACCTTGGTTGGAATCAAATAAATTCTCTTAGTGATTCCCAGTGGAAAGCAACTGGGGAATCAATTCTATCAGTATACTTCAGAATGCCATCAAAGCCTATGCCTTACTTTGATGGAGGAGGCATTTTCAGAAAGAACTCAGGGCATGTCAGTGTTTTTGTCTCATTGTTCCAATAGCAAGAACTTTCTGTTTTCTCATAGTGTCTCCAAATGGTGATTATGTCCTCTAATGGGATCAATGCTCTACCCATTCCACGTTCATACAGACTGGAAGTTGATGCGCCAAATAAGTGCACAATGAGAACACAGTAGAGGCTACATGGAGCAAGACACAGTGAGTAAGACTGAAGCACTATTTTATTTTGCTCAAAAATTAAAATGCTAACACTTTTCAGTAGACAAGACTTCTATGTAGAAAATATCTGATTTCAAGAATACAATATAATCTAGTCTACAACAAACACTGCACTAGGGAAGTCTTGGTTTATAGCAGACACAGAAATGCACAACTTCACAGTCAGAATGTCATAAGATTAACCATTACATGGTGAAGGATGTTTGATGGAGGATCATCAAGAATCTTCCTCCATTTATATGCAGTAATTTATCCATGAGGTTGACTCTGATCTCCATGTTTTAGAAAATCCCTCTCTGAAATACTGCTTGCTGCTGGAGCACATGTCATCTTGTCAATGCATTCGTCACCATTATGATATTCTGCTGAAAGACTGGCAAATCTGTTCAGCTGTGTATGATAGATATTATGGCATTTGACTGATGGTTTCAGTACTGAGATGAATTTTTTGGATGTGCTGTATACTTTGGCAGTCCATTATGCACCATAACAGTGAACTTTCTCACTGTTATCATACAAACAAGCCTTGAAAACTGGGAGTCATTAAGGAAGAATTATTCCTAAAGCTGGAAAATGGATTTCCTGAATGCTATGGCTTCGGTTCTAATTCCTGTATTATAATATGGCTCTGATCCCTGATTGCTCCCATTCTCATCCTGATTAGCTGGAAAGAGGTTTGAGATGATGTCTTTCTCTTTTCTTTAACTGTCTAGAGAAGATGCTGTTTGGGGAGGGTGTCTCCTAGCTCATCAACTCATTTCTGTAATGGAATTATGATGTCTAATGAAGCTAATGAGGAGTAAGGAGAATAGCAAAATGGTAGAGAGGAAAGCTGGCAAGGGATTACTGCTCACAAAGAAATACCTTGTCACCATTGCTCTTGTCTGAAGTCTGAGAATGAAACACAGCTTCCTATTAACTTCCTATTAACTAAAAGAGGTTTTGCTATTAAAATCTCACTTGATAGTTATACAGCCCTGTCTAGCCTCAGAATCTGAAGATTATGGTTGATCCAGTGGTTGGAGTGATGGCTTTAAGACACCATAATTCAATCTTTGTTCCATCACAGATTTCTTATACTTCAGTCACCTTCTCTGAACTGGGTTTAACATTGCTTCCCTACTAAGGATTTGTGATGGCAAATGCATTAAACATTATGTGGTACATGGTCACTGTGATGAATTACATGGACAAAAGATGACATAAAGATTGAAAATCTTCACAGCAATCCTATGAGGCTGGCTGATCTGATGGTTACCGTAGAGTTGATAGTCATCACTGTATTAGTGTGAAAACTGGAATATAGAACAGTTGGAAATGACTGTCAGCTTTAGGAACTTCAAATTAGGCATTCATACACTTTTCATGGCATCACAATAACTACTAGAGTTGGGAGAGGCAACTCACATCTCTGCGTTTTGGCTTCTCTTGAGACAAATTAAAGTGTCAAATAGTCTCATTTGAAGTAGAGCTTGGAAGATGCAGGATGGACTCAGTAGCAGTATTGGGTTGGCAGCTTTGGGATAAATTTGAAGCATGCAAAAGAAAGGTCTGTATATCTGATGCCGCATTCTGAACCAACTCACAACAAAACCTACATCTTTTAATGATAAACTAGTCATTACAAACTTAATGAACCTTTGAAGGTAGGCAGCACTTCTAATATCTTCATTTTAACATGTTCTGTGGTAGAAGAAGACACACGTAGCAGATGTTCAGCCTATTTGTTAATACCTTACATTTTCCAGTGCAGGGTGCTCTAGCTTAAGTGATTCTTCAATTATTTTCAAGATGGAGTGCTTTGTTTTGTTTGGTGTTTTCAGTGTTCCAGTAATTAACGAATGTGGCACAACATTTATCTTAATTGCACAATCAAAGCCCCTCACAATAGTAACTGCTTTATAACAGTCCCGTAAAACCAATCTACTTGGCTCATGAAAATGCACTCTCCAATAAAAAAAATAATGAAAAAAAAATGTAAGCCCATGTTCATATCAGAAAGCTTCTATGTGTAAAAAAGGAACCTTTTCAAAGAGGTCAAAGTGGGTAGCTGGTTAGAACGTGAATCATAATTGAGATTTGTTTAAAAACACTTTATGAGATGTCCTCAAAGCACAGTTTTGTAGTCATAAAATACACCTATTTAAAAATATACCCTTTTCAGGAAGGAAGGAAATACAACAATGGAGAAGCAACCCTACAATATGTAAATGTAGAAAATAAGAAAATTGATCCCAAAATACATTATAAAAATGGAATGGCACCTCAAACATATCTGACACTCAGAAATGATCCCAGTTAATTTCTAACTGCTTTAAGGAATGATGCATATCACAGAATCAGAGACTCACTGAGGCTATAAGGAATGTCTGGAGATTCAATCCAATTTCCTTGATTGAAGAAAGATTACATCGAGCAAGTTGCCCAGGACTGCTATATCCAGCTGGGCTTCAAATAGATCCCAGCATGGAAAATCTACAATCTCTCAGAGAAACTTGTTCCAACATTTGACCACCTCCACCTGTTTTGGTTTTTGTTTTGTTGTTGTTTTTTTTTTTACTGCTTGAAAGAAATTTTAGGTATTTCGGGTTTTATTCTTTGTATCTGTCCATGGGCAACACTGAAAAGAATCTGGCTCTGTCTACTTTTCTACCTGCTTGTCTGGACGGTCCTTCCTTTACAGCATTCTGATTATGTGAGCTATCCCACTACATTAAAGGTTTGATCTCGCTTTGAATACAGCACAGCATTGCTGAGCTAATGTTGAAAACATGGAACATGGCTTCCTTTGCTTTTCACTTCAAAATTACAGCTTGTATTTAGATATCCTCCCGAGTTGCTTGCGTCTAATTTTTCATGAGAGGTCTATTGGCCTAGCTTCTTCTAACCTTTCCTTCTACTCAAAGATAGGAACATTAAGAGAGACAGCTGGAACTATAGATAAATCTTTTTTTCAAATTTTATGTTAAAAAAGAACTATACTTTGCGTGATTAAAAACATATGCATTGGGTGGAAAAAAGAAAGTGCTAATCTTTACTTAGAAATGACCTCCTTTTATTCTGTGATACCAGGCTGCCAGGATGAATCAGCAGAAGTGCTCCACATCTGTGTGCAGTGCTCCTGAGCAAGACATTGGTTTAGAGTTTGCAGAAATTAAATGATTGAACATTTCCAGCCTTAAAAATAATCATTGCAACTTCCACCTGTAAACTAGGGAGAATATAGTAAATAAAAGATAAAATTCCTAAAATTGCAATTCTATTTACAAAAATTCTTCAGGGTTTTTCAATGGAATTTCACAGCTGGTAGTCAGAGGGCCTTTGGGTTGGTTTCTGGTTGTTTTAGATGCAAGATGCTTTCCCTACTGCTCTCTTTGTATTCTTGTCTTTCAGATAGATTACTTATTGGACTCACAAGTTAAAAAAGCTTTCTTTGAATAATAGCTTGATAACTTGAGAAAGGATATGAAAATATATGCACACATTTTCACACCCAACAAAAGTCTTGATTTTAATTTTTTTGTCTTGCCACTCCCTTTCTCCACATTCCTTTGCTACCCATCTTCCCAGATTGGTTTAAAGCTTTTTCTTCTGCATTTAAAACAACTATTAACACAACTATGGGTTTTTGCACTAGAAACTCAACATCAGTTGTTCATGTGGTGGCACAAAGTCATTCATGTTCACCAATCTAGCCTCTCTGTTAGCATGGCTTACCCTGTTGAATGGCTGTCATTACTGATAGCTTGAATACTACTCTCCAAACTGAAAAAAAAAAGAAAAGGTATACACTGCACATTTTTAGGAAGGAACCAACTTTGTGCTTTTCATTCTAGAAAGCTGAAGTCAGTATCACAAACTCAATAACTAAACAGAGATCGGGCCAGCATTTTTCTTCCAAAAAGTCAGATAATCTTACACAAGATTTAATGAAATTCCATTAAAAATAGAAAGAGAAGTAACCAGACTTTGCTGACAAAGATGTTCCCAGATGAAAACTAACAAACATCTGAATGTTCAGTTTTATTGGTTTTGTAGTCTGCAGGGCTACAGCGAGAATGTCATTGTCTGCATTTTCAGATCTGGTTGTTTTGGGGCTGTTTGTATTATGTATTTTGGAGTCTACATAATGAATGCTTTTGTGGTTCATATTTTTATCCAAATTGTGCCTTGAATTTTCATCTTCTCTTACATTTTGTTTACCTTCACACATTAATATATCTTTTCTTCTTGAATTGTCTGAAGAGGAAACATGTCATTCACTTGAATTAGAAAGCAACATCAGTCAGTTCATCTTGTAGGTATTCTAAGAGCAAACTTTAACATTCCGTTATCATATTTGCAATCTCTTTGCCTTTGTAGAAACAAGAACTAAAGATCTATGGGACTACAGCAGGCACTATTGAATTATAGGTATCAGAGATCTTTTATCAGAGATCTAATTTAGCCTTCAAACAGGCTGGTTTTCTAAAATGTCTGTTTTTTTATAGATGTGTTGTAAACCCATTTGTGAACCACATGGAATGGCTACCTAATACGCTCCAGTTGGAGCATCTTATTTCTTAACTCAAGCAACATTTACAGTATTCTCATAAATTCTTCAGACATACAGTATTAAGAAATTTCTCATAATTTACTTAGAAAATATAGCTAAGGGTTATGCAAGGGCACAATGCTAGTGGGGGAAAAAAGGGTCAAGACTGACATGATAATGCTGTATACTAACTTTGGCATGTTGTTCTAATACAGCTCTATCTAGCTTATTATTATTTAAGGCAATATAACATTCCTTATACCATATTAAATGCCTATACTTATTTTATTCTCAAATTCAAGGTCCAAGTGACCTATAACTTGTTCTACAAACTAATGATCTTTCAATTGCAACTCTAAAGATCAGCTTTATATTTGTAGTAATTTAAATAGCTCATTTGGAAATCCAGTCGAAGCTGTAGTGTTTGAACTGCTAGAATTGGGTGAGACTGAGGATTTCCACAAGCTTACCATATGGTGAAGCTTCATAGTTGCAGAACTAATGTGGAATATTGTACTATGGAATAGTGCATAATTTTGTAAACACTCTTATTTAAGAAGAAAAATCAAAAGATGGAAGGATACCTGAGGAGCCCATGCAGAAGAGGTAGACATGGTTCTTTAAGAGAAATGTTGTATTTGAATGGATACAGCAGGGCTTCTCAAGCACTCATCCAATACAACCATAATATCCCTCAATGGAAAAATTACAGCAAGCATTTCGAAGAACAAACAGTCATCAATCTCAGGGGAGCATTTACTTATGAATAATAGATAAATGTGAAGAAAACAGGGTTCCTTTTGATAGTATTCTAAATGCAGGAAAAAGAGGTTAAATTTATTTTCTAAATTATTCACTCAGAAACACCAACACATTAGAAACAGAGGATATTTGCATGGTAGGACATTTCATCCATTTCTGCTGCCTTTTGCTGGCAGCTTATGCACTGTCATTTTGTAACAAAGGCCCAGCAATCTGATCTGCACTGGAGAGCTGTTGTGTTTTCCCTGAATCCCTGATCTTGGTGACTTCTTTATTGAGAAAAGTGCCACAGCTGAAAGAATAAAATAAATTAATCTCTCCAGTTTGCAGATTTTATTTTATTTTTTTCATGGATAAGATGCAGCTCCACCAGGCTAGTGTGGCCTTTATGTTTTCAGATGAAAAAAATTCTCTAGATGCAGGGAAAAAAATACTTACCAGTTAGGTAACTGCAAGGACTGCAACCTGAACTGTGTTTGAGGTATGATGTTTCTCATGATTAGATGCGAATTTAAAACAATTATTTAACATAATTTGTACACAGATCTATGATCACATCGTACCTGATTATGATAATACCTAACTATAGGTTATCAAATGTCATGAACCATGATCAAGACATCTAACACACGAAATTGAAGACATAAACCAGACTTCATCTGTGGTACACCTGTTTATCGAGCCAGTTTGACACTTTCAAAAGGCACCATGTATTATCTATTGAGATTGTACACAGTGGGTGAAGATAGAATGCACAAGTTGTATTTTGAGCGTGAATTACATATGCAGGTAATTTATTCAGAGTCTCCCACTTCTATAATTTTAACTGAAAGAGTCAGAAAGTTTCTGCCACAGTTTTTGCTACTGGCTTGAAGAAGCTACCTGAGAATACTCATGGGGTGGGGGAGATGTGCATTTGCTGTCTTTCAGCACTCACACAGGCAGTTTGCAGTATTCTGTGAAATGTACAAGGCACAGATAGAACTCATTAGAGGTGCCACCAAAATTCATGGAACCAAGTGTGAAATTTGGTGCAGTGAAGCTCAGAGTTACATTCTTTTTCAAATTCAGCTGAAATACTTAAGGTTAGGGTTTGATTCAGGGTTAGGTTTATGGTTGAGGTTCTGCTTAGGGTCTGAGTTTGGGTTTGGATTAGGGGTTAGTATTAAGGTTAGGATCAGGGTTAGGTTTAAATTTGTTGTTAGGTTTAGGGTTAAGCATTAGTGTTAGGCTTAGGGCCCTGAGTTTAGGTCTTTAAGATTAGACTTAGGTTAGGGTTAGCATTTTAGGGTTAGATTTAGGGTTCAGTTAGTATTAGGGTTAGTACATTACTGCTAGGGTATTAGGTTTAAGGTTAGTGTTAGTGTTATTTTAGATGTAAGGAAAAGAACACAATTAGTAAATCCAATACACAAACCATACAGAATCTCAAAGTAATATTTCATCTTTTTCCTCTACGGTATGCTGATTGCATGTTCCTCTAACCACTAAGCATGCTCTTACAACATTCGCAAAGCCTAATTCATATACCTGAAGACTAACTGGTGAAAATGATGGCTACAGCCATAAACATATTCTTTTGCCTCAATCACCCTGGTATTTGGTTTACTTGAGCCTTCTAGCCTAGACTTAGCTAAGATACAGAATACTAAGTAAGATCCAATAAAGAATACTAAGCAAGATCCATGGAGCCCAGAGGCCTAAGATGGAAGAAATAACACAAAATAACACCCTCTGCTGATAAAACAACATAGCCTGTATTAGGCAAAACCCAGAAAAGAAGCCAGTAAGAAAGGTGAAAACGACCAAGTAAAAGAATGGATATTGGATAGTGCAAATCTGCACAGCAGCCTCTTGCCAACAGCTGCATTAGAAACAGATTTCACAGAAAATCCCATTTACCTTTCTTACAGTAGGACGGATCCCAGAGTGCCATAGTCTGTCATAAGATGAAGAAGTTTGTAATCATGTTGATTTATTCAGTTTGTGACTTGAAGGTAAATGCATCAGATACTGTCGTGTTAATGGGTTGGTTTTTTTTCTTCTCCATAATGAACTATCATAATTTGTCTCTTATACAGACCTAACTTATCAAATGAGCACATCTGTGCTGGCTTGCAGTCATTTGCTGGCCATTTAATAGTTCTTTCATTGTATAGTCCTGTTCTTCACAAACTAATCCCCAGTATGATAATATTCCAGGAGTAATGTCTAGTCAGTCAGTGTGAAAGTCAACTTGTACTCTTCTCATGAGCCCTGCTTTAAGCATTTGTAGGCCTTAATGATCCATATGGTGCTGTAAAGCTGTAGGAAGTAGGATAAAGTACTTTATTTTTACCAATAACTTTACTTGAAAAGAAAACTGTTTTCCAACGGAGACAGGTGAAGAAAATGAGTAAATGATTTAAAAAGTGTTTGTCACATTGTCTAGAAACAATTGCTATCACAAAACCATCTCTGCGCCACAGAGCCGTAGTTAAAATTTGTTTACGTGCCTAACAGGCCTCAAAGCTAACTGCAAGAGACAATCTATTTCAGTGTTCAGAAATCACAAGAATATCACAGTTCAGCAGTAAAGACAGCTCTTCTGTCTTATTGTTTCATATCTTACACATATTCACAGCCTTAGCCAAACTCCAAAGCAAGAACTATTCACACATTAAGTCTTGCATTATTTCAAAGGCATAAGTCATGGTTCTGAAGGAGAGAGATGTATTGGCAACTTAAGTTATAGAAGCAAAACATGGCAAGTATTAGAGAAAAATATCCCCACAACATCTGTCTGTTCCAAATCAAAACACATTCTGTAAACTGATCTTAAGTGGTGGAAGCTAACACCTGCCCACGATATATACCCAGACATTTGTTCTGCTTTGTGACACACGCTACTATCTGAACACAAATAGTGACTGTTTTTCTCCTGCTTTGTAACTTGTGTGCCTGCTATCATAGATTCTATTTCTTTGCAAGACACTTCTGCAAAATTCCTATCATTGCTTCTATACTGATATATTTACAATATGAATGTAAGTAATACTACATGGTAAGAAGGTTGGAAGGATCAAAGCTTGCTGCTAACAACAATAATACTTGCATCACTTTCAGTGGGTCACAGAGGAAAACCCAAACATTCAATGATACACTCGAATTAGAAGACTATACTGCTCTATAATCAGGGGAGAAACAGAGGCATGTGCAGAGCAGCAGTCAAATTTCCAACAAATACAGTACTTCATTTGAAATGAAGCACTGAATAGCAATCTAGAATTATGTAAACCTTTCAAGATGAAGTAAGAAACCAAACAAAATCTGACTGATTTCTGAAGATTAAAATTAAAGTAGGTTAGATTGATTTAAATATCTTGCCGTGATGGCTGTTCTGAAACATCAGTTTCTTGCAAGTTAACAGAGGATAGGAATAAACCAGAATTTCATAGCTATATTAGCTGTTGTAAGCATGTTCTGAAGTACTGTTTGTTTAAAAAAAAAAAAATCTGTTTTAATATTTATAGAGTTGTGTATTCAGCATGATAATCCCTTCCTAGACCATCAGCAAATTATTCATACTTAAAAGCCTTGCAGCTTTTTCATGACTTGTTTTCATTTTTTTTTCTGTGTCAGAAGGAATTAATCATAGCTTTAATGATTCTTTGGCAAGTGTTATTTAAAAACAACAAATGCATTTGAAAAATCTTTAAATTTCCCTGTCCAGTTTAGTGTTAAAAAACTCACTCTTTCATCTCCTAAAGTGTAAAAGGAACACATGGGAAAAAAAACCAGGAACAATATCGTCCCTTTCCAAAAGCCTTTTGAAGCTAGCATAGGCTCTTTAGAAGTAACCTGTGTTACTACAGGGACAGCAAAGTTGACTAGTTAAGGAACAGATTGGTGCTCAAGCGGTGTTGCAATTACCTCTGTCTAAATATAAGCAAACCTTTCCAGTGCTTCAACTTCCTGATCTCTACAGTGGAACTGACAATATTTTCTTTAAATACACCCCTGAGACTTTCTGATGAAAATCTTTAGGTATGGGAACTAACTGAAGGCCTATAGTTTTTTTTTGTATTTGCTTTTATTTTTCATACACACACACACACAAAATCAGTGTGTGCTCCAATCTTGCAAAATCACTCTGTATCTAAACTCCTTCAGTATTCACTAGAATTAATACTGGCAACAGTCTTCAAATAAAGCTCCTTTTCTTAAATCTCTTTCTGATGTTCTTAAATAATTCAATTCAAATATGAGAAAGGTGAGCTACCAGACTGTATTTGATTAATAGAGTTACTAGAAGCCTTTACACTAACACGCCACATGAGGGAAGTGTAGATACTCCAGACATCTCCCTCTGAAAATAAGCACCCAATTTGATTTTATTTTTTTTATCTAGTTAATGGATTATGAATGGCATGTAATTATTTTCCCTCTGAAAATCGTGTTAATTTTCAAGAGAAAAGGCACAGCAATAGAATTAGCTATTGAAATGTGATAATGTAACACTGTTTATTGGTAAAACAGAACAAGATTTCCTAATCCTCTGTAAATCATTTCCATCAATCCAATCATAGGTGACGCTGCTAGATTAATGAGAATGTGCTCTGTCTTCCAGGCACAATGCACACAGAAGATCATTTAGACCTTTATGTTAGTGGCTTGAATCTAAAAAGTTCATAAATGAATCAAGCTTTTGGATGAGGACTTCAGAAGTGTAAGAGCCATATTCCAAAGCAGCTTGGCTTTATATCTCTTATTGTCTGAATCTATGGCTCAGACCCTCTGGCTAAACGGAAGGATAAAGTGCAAACATGAGGATAAAGTGCCTTGTGATTCAGTCTTGAGGCAAAAGGTACCACTTCAGCCCACATACCTATAGCAAATTAAATCCTTCTCTGAGTCCTCATAACCTGATTATTAACTCCTCTGGTACAGCAGAGAGTAGAGGACTGCAATGTTAAATGTTTTAAAGTTACATTTCTGCTTGCATTTCTTCTAAACTGCCCCATACGAACAGGTAATTCTTTACTGAGCTGTATATGGTCTGATAAACCAAATCATCTTGTATTCAGTGGTGACCATTTTCAAAAAGCCCACTGGTGCATATTATGTTAATCTGACAGTTCAAAGATAGTCCTGGCCATTTCTGTCATGTTCTTGTGCTTATCTTTGAACTTTACTATATTGGGTTCTTCAATTTAAGTTCATACACTAGAAATAAAATCAGACTTGATATCATGCTGCATTTTATTGACATGACAAGTACCTAAGGTTGTTCTCCTGAGAAAGGTCGATTATTTCATTGGTAGTTGTTACAATATAAGAATATAGGTAATCAATCAGATGAAATAATAATGATCCAGGTCCTTCCTAGTTGAGCCCTGCTGCAAGCAGTGACTGGAAATACATTGATTACTTCAGTATAATGGACGTTTTTCCAATTTTCTCTGTTCAATATTTGTTGACTTAAACAAAACCCCAAGCTCTATATTTATTTCTACCAATCCTCATTATTTGATTTATATTTTCCAGTATAATTGTTTTGAAGAAATTGATTGCATTTTTGTGTTAAAAGGCAGGGTTGAGGACCTGGTTTTCATTCAAGAGGGGTAGAATTCTTGACTGAAGCAAACTTCTGAATTAACTCAAACTGTGAAGACTGCCATATTTTTCAGTGGTCTCCAAATGTTCCCCAACTTAATTTTTCATAAAGACTATATTTTAGAGTATACCTCATTGAAAATATAGATGTCTTATTGAGTACTGAATAAGAAAGTCTTCAGACAGAAAGAGTGAAGCTACATATGACCTGAGCTGTGAACTGTCACATCAATTTTCCTTTTGAATCAGCTTTACAATGCCACCTCTTAGTCTGTATCAGTTATCACACAAACTGTCAGGCTTTGTGACTATTGTGAAACTGGCTTTCTGATGGTGCTAAAATTAAGAATTCCATGGGAGACTGTCCAAATCTGTAAAGCAGCCTCCCAAACCAATATTGAAGAGCTGGTTTTATCCCTGAATGGAAGTAATGTCTCCTTACATTCTTAATTATCAAAGATTTACAGAAGAGGAAAATTGGAACGTGGGGATGTCACCCAAAATCTCTCTTGCTTCACAGATGACCAGGTTGCAGAGATAAAGCAGACCTGCATCATTGCTTTCCTTCTTCCCATTCTGTTCATTCTACATTTATTTTATTGGTCTTTTGGTCTTCTTTTCATTCCTCAGCTAAGACCCAGTTAGTAGTTCTGAAAGAAATCAATCTAGTTCTTTAAGAACAGAGCCAATTTGGTGACCTAGAGGTCCACTGCCTTGACACTGCACTGTATGAAAGTTGCATTTCTTAAAGTCAGAGATACAGATGCCAGTTTTAGACTTCAGTGTGGAAAAGGGGCATGCAGCAACACGATAGAGAGAGAAAAGTACAGTATATAGAAAAGAGAGTTAAATAGGTACAGAAAGAATGCAGAAGTTCTCTGTCAACCCTGCTCACTACTAGGTTCCACTTTACAATCTTTCATCTCTTCAAAGTCATCCATGCCATTAGCTGATCCTATACATTATCACAGCCTCTCTCCTTCCCACAGCTAACACTGCAAATCTGCACACAATAGGCAGTAATAACAATAATATGTATGTAAACCACAGTTTCTTCAGAATGTTAAGATTTCTTGTTTCAGATGAGCTCAAACTCTCCAGCCCCTCACCAGATGATGATTGCGATAGAAAGATTTTTAGGTTCTATATTCAGTTTCCCATGTTCACTCCTGTCATGAAGCAGTGGAAATCTCCACTGAATTTTATATCATGTTTTGTACAATGCATAGAAGATAAATTTTTGGAAGTACTCTTTACAAATGATTACATGCATTAACATTTCACAATAGCACAAACAGTTAGAAAACTAATTTCCTGTAAGGTACAGTATGTTTTCTTTATTAACAATGGTGCTGCAAGTTGTGTATATTACGATTCTTAAGTCATACTTCAGAATAGTATTCTGTTTCTTTATTTTTAGATTTCAATAAACTTGACATTATTGAAGAGTATTCATAAATTTTGCTGAAATTCAATTACTGTAACAATTGGTTCTTGCACAGTGTCCTGACTGAGCCACTGGTAGAAGTATGAGGATTATATATTCTCACCTCATTTCACAGGCAATAATGAAAGAGGATGAGATTAAATCCCTTCTATCTAGGTCTTTATTTAAAGAAATAACTAGGGATTCTGAAGATTTTCTTTCCACTCATAGTTGTTTCTCTGCTTTCAGAACAATGAAAACAATTAAAAGTAATGAGTGCTTAATTAGGAAAAGGAAAAAAGAACAAACCTCAAATGCTAATTCTTCCTATATCCCCCCCAAAAAAACCACCCACAAAAAGCCTTAAACCAAAACAAACAAAAAAACCCACATTAGTTGAAGTCAAACAGATGGCTCCTCATATGATTATCTACCTTAGAATCATAGAATGGTTTGGGTTGGAAGGGACCTTAAAGATCATCAAGTTCCAACCCCCTGTCATAGGCAGGGACACATCCCACTAGAACAGGTTGCTCAAGGCCTCGTCCGACATGGCCTTGAACACCTCCAGGGAGGGAGCATCCACAACCTCCCTGGTCAACCTGTTCCAGTGTTTCATCACCCTCACTGTAAAAAACTTCTTCGTAACATCTAGTTTGAATTTCCCCTCTACCAGTTTAAACCCATTACTCCTCATCTTGTCATTTCAAGACCTTGTAAATAGTTCCTCTCCAGCCCTGAAAGGTGACTACAAGGTCTCCTTGAAGCCTTCTCTTCTCCAGGCTGAAGAGCCCCAACTCTCATAGCCTGTCATTATAGAAGAGGTGCTCCAGCCCTCTGAGCATCTTCCTACCTTTCATAATTCTTGCTCTATATCAAGGGATTCACATCACTGTTCCTTTGAAAAGAAGCAGTTTATGCACTTGGCTGGCATACTATGAGGTTGTTCTGTGGCTGGGGGGCACTTCAAGGGCTCCTTTGTGCTCTCAGAGCTTATTGGCTCACCTGAGAATTTGGACTAACCTTTTTTTGGGATTTGGGAATATTTTTGCCTACTAGACTGTCTACATCAGAAAGCACTGGCGGCTTTTTTTTTTTTCCCCCTCCCTTTTACTTCTTTAGTAGGCATAATAGAAACTCTTATTCTTGTCCTGTGTTTTAAGAGAACTTTCAGAAAATGTACTTGATGAATTGTTTTCTTCAAATGCCTCATTGGTTATAATATCAGTTGAAGATCTGAGTTGCAGATCTAAATTCTGTTTCCTATTAAATTAGAGTTTGTCTATGAATTAAGAAACAATCATTTGGATCACAAGCCAACTGTATTAATAGGGTTGTGTTTGTATGATAGCTTCACCATTGAAGTCACAGAACACAATTTAAATATATATATAGAGAGAGAATATATGTTGGGGCTTTTTTCTTGTCAGTGTAGCATTTTGTCAGAACTTAAAATCTAAGACACACTGTATGGTACCAAAGCTCTAAGAGTAGTTCATATTTAAGGAATGTATATAAAACATAATTTTCAGTTTTATTGAATAATATCTATTAACTTAGCTTCATTTTATTTTAGATGTTAAAGAATGTCTGACCTTTCAAAGCCTTTCATTTGCTGCAGTTTAAGAGAAACATTATTATAAATGCCATAAGATACTGCTGAATAGGAAACACAAAGGATTCAAAGAAATTAAACTTTGATATGAATACAAAAGACAACTCGAGCTGGCATATATGTACACACTCCTCGCTATTGTATTAGTTTTCTATCAAAGCTCTGACATTCAGAGCATTCGAGAAATACGACTGCCCTTTCAAACTTCAAATTTGGATTTATTTCCTTCCCATGCGATGTTTATTTGACCTTGTATTAATGTCAGATACAAAATCATGTTGTGATGAAAATGAAATGCATTATTTGACTTTTTGATTCACATATACAGCACAAATGTCATTAGAGGGGAATGATATTCTGGATCTGCTGCTATTCTGCAAATAGTCTAAATATTCTGATAACCATTTAGGAGCCGAAGTTCGGTACCTATACTGGTTTGAAGTAGATACTTTGGGATGGATGGATCAATAATAAATTCATCTTCTTCAAAGATCTCCAACTGTCTTAGTAAGAAATAATGTGCTATGAAAATGGTACTATAAAGACACTGGGAAAGATAATTTTTTTTAAGCTGACCAGATGACAATGACCTCAACAGAAGGTGCTTGAGATGCATCACATAAGAGCTATTAACTGAAATGCCTTACCTTGGTAGTATTTAATGCATAATGCACAAATGTAAGCTGATGTGCATCACACATTTGTACAGGAATTATCTAAGGACACATTTAAAAACTGTCATTTATTATACTCTACTGCACATGCAGTTCTCATGAGCTTTATTTTCCTTACCATAATTAACAATTCAAATAATTCATTAAATTGTAATAAATTATTATAATATGAATTAAATAAAAGAACCTTACCCACAAAATACCTATATCATCATAGTTTACATAAAAATTTACAACAAATGACCTAAGTGATTTCTTCTGTTGCTGAAAGAGGAATAGGACTTTAGGCACTTGATACTCTGAGGCATATCAGAAGTTTTATTAAAGAAACGCAGCACTTGACATTTTGTGTTCTGTTGATCATTCACAATTCCTCCCAGCAAGCATATTACTTATTTATAAGTGAGTGCCTATACAACATATCAGTAAATTCCTGCATGACATCTGACAACAAAACTCAGCAGAGATACCTGTCAGCTAGCTCGTGCTTAATGCATACCTCAGAAGAAATCTGTGTGCAGCACAGCTTCTCAGAACTTCAACTCATTGCTTATTCCTGTATGCTGCTAATTGACACAGTTCTAGAGGTTCAGATTTTTTAAGTTAAATAGGCTTCTTTTGGTCTTCATCTATTTTTGCAACTGATCAAATATTGTTCTGTGCACTGCACTCAGATAATACTGTGGGGAAAAAAAAAAAGCCAGAGGACTCATGGAACTGAGATCTGCCATTGCCTATGTGTCTCAGAAAACCAGCAAACCCATTCCACTCATTTATTTTAGCCTAGTCCAGCTTTCTCCATACTCCTGAGAAAGGTTTTAAAACTGTAATTCCCCATCAAACTCACCTGCTTGCAATTTCCCAAAGCAGTCATGGCTGAATAGCTATTGTCTTTGACACCCAGAAAGCTCCATTATAGAAGAACAAACTCTGCCACTTCCCATGATAATCATCAAAGACAGTTGGTTTGTTATAAATTGATTAGCTAATCTCATGATATATAAATGAGGACTAAGCAAAACCATAGTTCCAGACACTAACAGTTTGCTGGTCTAGCTTTATCTGTAGAGTAAAACTGGAAAGGGACATTGGAATATGATCCTGGTCTTGTCTTATCATCACCATTAACTCTTGAAGCATGTGGTATCCTGGGAGAAGGCTACTTTTCTCTACCTGCACAAAGGTCTAACAAAGAAACCATGTTTTTAAAGGGTATAATCTGCATTTCTCCTTGCTGAAAACTGTAGCATGCAATTGGAAATCTCCAAGAATGTTGTGAGGAAGTGAAAAAGCCTTGGGTTTACTTCAGTCCTGAGAAGTTCTAGTGCTGGTCTCTCCATCTTCAGGCATAGTAATTTACAATTAATAATTATTCAGTTATTAATTTTGAATGAAGAGGATAAAGAAAAGGCAATTAAAACAAATCTCTGTAGAAGAATAAAATTAAGAGACAGAGAGAGATGTTAACTGTGGAAGCCAGAGATTCTGAGCTACTGCGAACTAGTATGTTCTGAGCAATCACCTACTCTCCCTTCACGGTCTAACAGCATGTAGTTCATTTTTCCTGAAGCAAGTTAGTATCTTTCTGCAATAAATTATATAGTTTATTTATAACAATTTATTTTATAAAATGACTCCATCCTCACTGATTTTCCAGTCTAATGATCATGGTTAAAATACTAGTGAAGGCTGCACCAGTGCTACCACAATGGCAGAAGCCTTCCAAGCAGCTTTAGAATGTACTTAGGTACAGAGCAGATCTACATGGGAATTTGAGCTTCACATCTTTAGCATGGCTATCTTATGCCATGCTGGCAAACTTTATTTCAAATAGACTCAAAACGACAAATTCTTCAAGCTTTGACAAAAGGATTGATAGAGAGAACAGGAAGTACTTCAGCAAAAAGAGACATAGAAGCCTAAGACAGCAAATTATTTTTCTTGTTAACTGCCTTTTCTCATGGAAGATGAGACAAGTTCAAAAAGAAACGTAATGTGTTTATAGGAGTAACAACTAAATTATTTAAATGGATGCCTTTGAAAAAGGGAGTTTTCAACCTTAAGAGCTTGAGGATCAGTTAGAATGTCTTGAGGACCTTGGAATAATGGCATTGATTTCATTAAAAAAAAAAAAAAAAACAACAAATAAACCAAATAAAAGAAAGGCCTTTACTTACAGTTACTTACAGAGTTATCTTTTAATAACTAAGTGCACAGTAGTGCAATATTATTTAAGAAATAGGACAGTGATTGTGTAGTAAGAGAAGCAGTATGATATACTAACAGGATGTGATATCATAATCCACCTCAGCATTCTTGGTTAGGTCTTAAAACAAATGAAACAATTCACTGGACCTGAATTAGACAATGTCTGCAGTTCAGTGGCAGTGTACTGATTGAGACAGGCTAATGCCTGGGGGCATTCTTGAGTTTCACTGCTTGAGAGTAGTCTTTAGCAGGTGAAGTTAACATAAAGAGAGGCACCAACAAGAACAAATGGGAAAAGTACAGTGCATGCATGACATTTACTTTCTAGAGAGGGTAGTTCTTGCACAGGGCAGGACTTGTGTAGCATAAATGAGTCCATCTATCCAAACTAATCTTTACTTGGCACTTTGGCCCTATTAGAACTGGCATATTACCTTGTGCGCAGGAACAGTGCCATGGAAACAGATGGGAACAGTACAGCCAGCCAAAAGCCTATGTCTGAGCATCAACAGTGTTTGCTGAAGACAAGATCCCCAGCCAGCGATGTCAAATATTGCAATTCAGAATCTGCCTCTAATGGAGGAATAATAGCCTCTAGCCACAAACCTCTTCAGCAAAGTTTACCTCTGGTAAATCAGATTAAGCCATGCAGAGGTATTACTAATGAAGGGACTGCAAATCTCCTTTAGCCTGCAAATCTCATACAGAAAACTTTTCCTCACATAAGTGAAGAACTGTATTGCATGGAGCAAAATGAAAAAGAAATTTCCTGTTCTTGGAAAAAGCTGTAAGAATTTCAATAGGGTAGAAAACTAGGACACCCCAAACTATTTCTTCCTTTCTGCCTTCTCCCCTCCTCAAAAAAAGTAAATAATCAGAAGGAGCAACAAAAATGGGATGACAGGGCACAGAAATAGGACAAAGCTCACTAGACTGATGGAATAACCAGGGGTGTAAACTTACAAAACTCACCAGAAAAAAAAAAAACAACAAATAACATTGAAAAGCTTTTGCTATCAGAGCTGTAGAAAGTTAGATCCAAACCAATCATATTAGTGGACAATATATTCACCAGGAGCACACATTCTGGTGCAGTTTAATATGGAAGGTGAATGCATATTCTTGCAGTTTAATATAAATTTATTCCCTGATACAGTACCTATTAGTATTGCAGATCTTCCTGAAGTATTTACTGCTGAAAAACAATGACTCATTGCAGATGGTGCTCTCTGTGGCTTTGTGCAAGAGGTACGGGTCTGAGTTGTAAAGGGGAAGAAACTAAAGCACAGTGAGATGTAATGATCTTAAGATCACTAACAAACACTTGGCAAATTTGGAAAGAAAATCTTTTCCTTTAAACACCAAGAGAGCATGCATATCACCAAGCTATTGCTGGTCTATGTCTTTTATTGATAAGACTATGACTTTTTTAGAATCAGCAGAAGTTAAGTAATATATAGAGCTTTTATGAGTGAATTTTACTGTAACACCTTGCAGGAAAGCAGATAGTAAAGATAGTTTATTCCCTGGGTAGCCCTGTGGAAGTTATTGTGGCTGGTTTTGCATATAAACTTGGGAATTTATCTTTACAGAAATTAGGGCCTTGGTTTGCATGTGTCATCTTCCAAAATGCCAGTGGGAATCATGCAGTCCTTGACAGGGTGATGACTGAATAATTTCTACTCTACTTATTATTTAGGCAACACATTTCAAAAGATAACCTTATTGGACAACCTGACAACATGTTTTTATCATAAAATGCAAAACCAAGTTTAGGTGAAATTTTTTGATTCATTTTTAACTAAAACCTGCAACAGCCTTTCAGTTTTCTATCAAGAGTTATTTTGATTGAAAGAATCTCTTCCCTACCCCAAAACCCACAACAGGAAATAATTTTATTCCATGTCTTCAAACCATATTTGTGATCCACCAAATAAGTGCAAAATAAACATCCTCATGATATTTATATTACTTTTTATCTTTTATATTTTTTTAAAGTAATAGTTTAAGAAAGTCATTTTTTATTTAATCTGTAAAGAGATAGGTTTTTTAAATTTCACATTGGGTTTAGAACAAAGAATCCAATTATTGTGCCCACTTATTTGAAATAGACTTTCTAGAAAAAAATAAAAACATGAGTAACTATAATTGTACTGAAGAGAAGAGATAAAATAGGAGTGAAAATAACTGACCACTAGAAAAAGTCTCCAAAAAATTAAACAGCTGAATGTTTTTCAAGGCTCATCACTTGACAAAACACAGATGAAGAAATACCAAATGGGACAAATAGATATATTAAAAATGAGTGGTGGTATTCTGAATGACACCTTTTGATAGTAAGCCATGTAATTCATTACAAGATTAACAATTTCTTGACTATCCATCTTCTAGTCAAGTTTGACAGCTTAGATATAAAATATAGTTTCTGAAAAGAAAAAAAAAGTAACAAACAAACCACAGAGTACCTATTAAAAAATGCAACCCTCACAAATAAGTGTAGTTAACACCATGAGGCTTTAGATAACCCACTAAACAGTTTGTATTCATCATCAGCTCATCTTACTCTCATCAAGGTCACTTGTAGGTAAAATCTGCATCTACAATAAAATAAATTGATGAAGATGAATTCAACCGGACAATGGGTGCAAGGTAGAAAGAAGAAAGGACTCTGGAAAGTTTGTAATCATGAAGATGATTTTTCTGGTTGATGGAACAATTTAATTTATAACTGAAAGAGTGCTCCTGGATTTCTTAACTGGTCTGTTTTCATTCTTGATACCCATGCATAATCACTAACTGATGCAATATCCTTTAAAAAAAAGGAACCTTAAATTACATCCGAGCTGAGCTGCTGAGTGCTGCGCATGTAGATTTGGAAAGCTGTACCGACATAACAGTGGTTTTAGTTTACTTTTTCATATGAGCCCATCCCACAAACATTCTAGAGAAAAATAATACATTTGCAAAACAGAAGTTCTTCACATTGTTTGATAAGGATACACCATCATAGCCTATCTGTTCTGAGATGTTAAGTGACAGCAGAGCAGTGTTAAGTGGCAATGAAGCCATCTGTCCATAAGAAACACAGATCTCTCAGGTTTACAGAAAACTGGAGGTAAAAGCAAATGTGGAATTTTCCCAACTCAAACACTCTGGGTAATTTATTTTTAATCTCTTTGTGAAAATGTAGGAAATTCACTGAAATCCAAATGGCTTCCAGCTATATACCTTCAGTTGATGTTTAGCCCCATTTTCCTTGATTTTCTTGATAGTTTCAGCTCGGTACAGAAAGCATTTTAAAAGTGATACATGAAAGTAGAAAATGGGAGTCAAAGGTTTAGTTTAGAATTCTGTGTTGATCCAGCTTTAAAAGCCCACATTTCATTAATCAGAGCATAGATGTCCATTCACCTATTCACCTTCCTATCTCTTGAGTTGCAGTCATTAGCCTACAATGAGTCAAAAGCACAACTGTAACTCACACTGATGTACCCAAATGAGCTTTCAGCTAGCTTGATATGCCTATATGGGATGCAGTGCCCCAACTGGACAGCTAATCTATGCCTAGAAAGGAAAGTGTTAAACCTGAAATTCTCTTGGCATAAAAGGGATATTGAGATGAAAGAATAATCAATCTTTCATAAATAATATACATGGGTGGATACATTATATATTCAAAGCTGCAGTCAAATGGTTGGGGAGAATGATAATTTATTCTGTTGAATTTCTTCAGAATGAATCCTGGAACAGATCAAACAAAAAAGTTATAAAATAGGAATTACAGGTAATGAAGGAGTCCTTGTTGCACAGGAGATCTGCTATCTCTTATGCATAATTAAAATATATGAGGTCAGGGGTAAGCTTAAAGGTGATTATGTCAGGAATCTTTTTGTTATTCTTTTATTAAACAATACTAGACCTATATTTATTTTACCAATACATATATAGACAATATGAAATGACTGGGATTGAAACCCATATTTTAAATTAACATGTTTTGATTAAACACAGCAGCAGCAGAGTTCTTTAATATTTGTAACTTGTGTCTGCAGCAGGCTTGTTCAAGATATCTGAATTATCTGCCTTATTACATTCTATTCCAGGAAGCAGTATTTCCAGTAGTGATCTTTTGGGAAATGTTGTGACAGACACCACCAAGTTTTCTGTCATTGTACCTTGGTCTGCTGAGAAAGTGATTAAAAAACAGCTGCTTGGCTGAATATCACTCACTAAACTCAAAATATCTACTTCGCATAACTTTTGCTGCAGACACTGACATCATTTGACTATTTATAATACTTGATCTATGATATCTATTATGTGCTACATCTGTATCACAAAAGCTACATAAAGCCACATATTTTATAGATATAATATTACATATAATATGCAGTTCTGAGACACAGGCATGTTCATAGACTGGCAAATATGTGCACATTACTTGGCCAGAATGAAAGCATGAGCTTTATTTTTACACCTGCTCCTCCGCTTTGGTTGCAACTAGTAAACTGCTCAATTTTGACAGAAAAAGCTGAGAAAGACAGGTATCTGGTCAGTCACCACTATGACTATAATGAGAAAGCAAAAGAAAACAACCTAAAACCCCTAAAGGTAGCATTAGAAGAAACCTCAAAACTAAATTTAAGAAGTAAAAAATTCTATATGTCTGGGGGAATCTCACTTCTGTTATCAAAAGGGTGAAAACAAAAGGTCTTGAAAAAGCTTCTATCTGCAAAAGACAGAAGTAGGGAAGTCACTAGAAAGGCTGGATTATAAATGGACAAAAGAGGAAGAAGGGAATCTGTCACAGAAGAGTAGTGATCTTTGTATGAAAAGTTCTACAGATACAGGCATAAAGGCTGACAATCCTTATCCTGTGGCAGATGTTCAATTGCATTGGAGAGAACAGTATTGTGATGATTTGTCCCATTCAATTTCTAAGAGAAAACAAAAGGAAGAAAAAACTTTCTAATATGCTTCCTCTTATGCTTTCAACCTAGATTATAGTCTCTTCAAAGACTAGTGCACACTCACTGTTCCAAACAGTTTTAAAGGAAACACATAAACTGAATTTTTAGGATTTTCATGCTTCTGCGTGACAGACTGTCAGAAAATAAAAGCAGCAAATTCAAGAAGAGTTTTATCTTTGTTTTCTGGCTGTTTATTTCTTGGCATTCATTCAGAAAAACATAAACAATTCTCTTTGTACTGGCCTCTTAAGGGTTGTTTTATGAGAGAGAAAAATAAACAACATGCAGGGAGATATGGAACGCTTGGATCCCTTTCCAGCCATAAACAAGCAAAAAAATTATTCGAGGAAGGGCACCTGTGAGATAGTAAACACCTTCTCCAGGTTTATCTCTGCATTGAATTAAATATCACATACAAATATTTTACACTTAGATGCAAATTATGGGAAGGCTCTGTCTGCATTTTGGGCCTGGGTCACGCTCTTTGAAGAGTCAACTGTTTCTCTGTGAACATAGAGAAGGAAAAGGAACACAGGTGGCTGCACCTTTGGAGGCCTTTAAATTATTCCTCAAGTTGTTGGTGTTTCTTGAGTTCAGATGGGAAAGTATTGACTTTCAGCATACTGCCAACATCAGCAGCACTTCAGAGAAACAAAACAGGACCAGAATAATAGATGGGTAGTAATGGAGTGAAAGTATTAGGTAACGAAAGTATAAGGAATGTACAAAAAAATGAATACTACTTTTTATTCATAACTACAACAATGTTACAGAGCAAGTTCTACAGTATTTAGCAGTCTTTTATGTTTAAAAATGCCAAAAATTTGCAAGTTTCTGATGGTGTGTTCAAGCATCTGAGCAATTTCTATTTCTCTCTCTCTCTCTTTTTTTTTTTTTAATCAGTATAGACTAAACCTTGTCAATTATTTAATTAAAATGAGAAAATTAATTTGCTGATCCTGGGAGAAAGTGTTTAGCTTTACTTCACAACTGAAAGTCAACAAAAAGATTCAAAGAAAATTCTTGAAATAGAACTGGTTATATATCACATTTAATTCTGATGAACCCTATTTACATGAAAGGAAGTTTCATTTTAAAATGATTCCTTGTGCCTTCTCTTATATCAAGGAGGCTAGATTTAATATATAATAATTTACACCATAGGAAATAGAAAATATTACATAATATTTTTTAATACTACTTCTTTGGTTACATTCATGGATTCATATTTCAGCCCTTTAGAACAGAAGCATTAAAAAGGTGATCTCCAGCTTTATTTTGAATGCTCGCATTCAAGAACTGTGTTTGAACAATATAGATGTTTCTTATTATTTTAGTTACTAATACGATAAGGAAAGAGGCAATATGAAAAGTTACCAGAAATTCTGGCTCTGATTCCAGTACTTTTATGACATGTCCATTAAGGGAGCACTTACACTACAAAAATATTTCATGGATTGAATTAAAAACTGAACAGGACATTGCATATTTCATGAGCTAAATAATCACATCAATAAAGATTCCGTTCATAGATAGAAGGATACTGCAGTCTCTCAGAGAGGGGATTGGTTGGTAAGACTGTAATTGGAATTTCAGTTCATATTTTGTTACTTAGTCTGTGAAACATCAGTTACAGAGAACTTGTAGCACAAACCTCAGATGGCTCAGTGTCAGAGAAGTAGTAATATAGAATGAGAACTACGGAAAGCATATTCTTGATCTATACTCTGACTAGAAATGTTTCAAAAGGTTTTCATGAGCTGCTCTTTAAACATCACATTATATCACTGTTTATTTCCTCATCAGTTATTAAGGTCCTAATAAGTTAGTTTCAGCTTTTCTTTTAATGTTATTAGCCAAATTACAGTAGTAAATGTGGTGGAGTTTTTTCAGATTACTAAGAAGTAGAAGTAGCTGCTGTGCTAACAGAGTTCTGCTTATATGGGCTCTTAGCCTGAAAATTAGTAAGTATGTATGCAACTCACATAGTCAAGTAAAATTCTGCTAATACAAGACTTTTGAACCCCAACAAACAGATGCAACAAGAACTTGCAAGAAAGCCACCTATCAGACAATTCAGAGCATCTCCAAAATGCATCTGTGGCTTTCAAGAACTGGAACTACCTCTGAATTAAAAGACAAACAGAACTGAAGCTTCTTGTACTTTAACGCTTTTCAGGCATGGTGCTTTGAAAGACCAAAATCTCCCAAACTGTTAGACTTTATATCCTGTCCATACCTGTAAAATTACATCTCTAAATCACTACTAAGTCTGTGCTTACTGCTTCTTTCTGAACCAAAAACTCACTACCCTAAGATTTGAAGCTAAAACAAAATCCAAACCCAAAACACCACAACTAAACAAAAGCCTTGTGCCCGTCTGGCTGCTAGCACTTAATACAGCAAAGAGGTCAAATCTCCTTATATACAGTCATGCCTCAAGAACAACCTCTAAGTGATCAGAGGCTATCCCCTGGGCTTTGCCAAACTCACAGTAGGTTGGATGCAAAGAATAATGAAGGTATTTGTTAGAAGTCCTACACATGCTTTTTCTTCATCTATCTGTCTATTACATTCTTTTAAGCCAGTGATTTTCCAAGCAGGGTGCATCTGCAAGGAACATAAATGCTTTCCTTGTGAGCACTAAAAGTGAAGCACACGTAATTTCAAAGACAGCTCTTCTGCTGCTTGCTGCATAGGATCAGAATTCCTGCTCTATTTCTTTCTCTTTAAAAAAACAAAACCAAACAAACAACCAAAAAACAACTCCTCCAAAACCCAGATCTCTTTAACTTGAGAGGAGCACCATTTGACAGAATTGCAGAGCCTGACAGTTGAAATAGTATTTAGAGAACTAAAAAAAAAAGGCAACTAAAGGCGTTTGTCCATCATTTACCATAAATCCTTTGAGAATTGAAAAATCCAAGAAGCCCTTCATGCTGCACTGTTTCTTCTTGCACAGTGCCAGTTTCTTTTGACACGTTTGGCCTCCCAGATTTATGACTGCTGGCATCAAACCCCTTCAGTTTTCCAGGATTTGTTTCAGGATTTACTACTCTTCCTTGAATTTACATTTGACTTTTTCATCACTTTTATACTGATTGTGATTAAATTCCAGCTTACTAGAAGTTTTTGAAAGAAATGTTCCACATTGCCTTTCAAAATGTTTTCCAGAGGTGGATAAAGATATTCTGCACTACCTTTTCTTCTCCCTGATGACTGGTTCAGTTTTTGTGTCTTTTGCATTTTTATGAATTAGGCTCATTTAGGGTCAAATCCAGTTCTTAGTAACAGCACTGTTGGCCACTGGCTTTGGAGAGAATATCACACCAGTGTGGCTACTATGATGTTACCCCTGATTTATTCTTAATTTACATCACAAGAAGAGAATCATACCCCACAAGTTTGAAACTCAATTTAAACCAAATTATTTTGTCAATAAAATGCTAGGATCTGGTATCAGATTTGCAGAATGCAAATGCTAGGACTTCCTTACTCTTGCTGCTGTGTTCCCCATTGCCTTCTACCATGACTCCACACAATTATTGAGCTGCTGTTTCCACTCACCAACTGTCAGGTAAAACTACAGCACTTAATATGAAGTGTAGCAATGAAAGACTTCCATTATACAATTATTCCCCCCTAGGCTCACTTGCAAAGGCACTGAAATGGTCCCAGAATGCTACAAGTCTTCAAATGCCAAACTGACAACAGTCATACTTCCAATAAGTGCACTGTTATAATGCTACCCAAGAGGACCCTAAGGATGATGTTGCATCAGTGACAGATATTTTAACTATTTTAATTAAAGAAATACATCTTTGAAGGAAATTGATGACATTGGACAATAAATTAAATGCATGAACTCTTGCAAGCATCAAAGGGGATGTTGAAAAGTAAGGATTAATGAGGGTATTTTTGAAATTTTAGAACATCTGTTCATTGCTAAATTTATACATCTTTGGAAAAGCTTTTTAAAATTCTCAGTTCCTCAGTGGTATCTTTAACAATTCTTAGCTCACAGTGTCTCTGGTCTCAGTAGCAAAGAAAGCACAGTCATCATCTAGTTTGATCTTCTGAATCAAGAAATGATTCTGTTATACTAGGCGAGAGCAAGTGCTCAGGTATTCACAGAATGAGGGAATTCAAGATATCTGATGCCTCTGTACACAATAGCTGAGAGAGGGTTTGGTATTCATTAAATGAAAACATTCATTTTCTGAGCAGTATTTCCCTGCTAACATTTCCAAATCATTTGGAAGAATCAGTACAGTTTTTTGAGTAGGGTGATGATGCAATGAACCTCCAGAGGTAAAATAGAAATATTTATTCAGCACTATTAAAAAATTGCTTCTCTTAGAACTTCTTTGTGCCGCAGCTTTTCAGGTTGAATATTGAAATATGTAAGCTTATTTTTTTCCATTTGCTAGCCCTTGTCTTCAGAGGAAATGCATATAATCAATACTTCCTGCACAAGAGTTTGAAGCCAGGAAATATTGACTGGTGCAGAGTTTACAGAGAGAGATCTTACTTGTCCTGGCCTCCTAATTCTGAAAAGTTCCCTGATTTTCCGGATTTTTAATTCCATCATTAGCTACTTCAATGTTTCCATATTCCTTCAACCAAAATAATTCATGTGTTTAAT
Source organism: Tricholaema leucomelas (assembly GCA_013400475.1). Taxonomy (NCBI): domain Eukaryota; kingdom Metazoa; phylum Chordata; class Aves; order Piciformes; family Lybiidae; genus Tricholaema lacrymosa; species Tricholaema leucomelas. The sequence goes on along the minus strand of WAAF01007745.1, from coordinate 82,783 downwards.
GAGGAAAGAGGCAAAGATATATTTAATGATTAATTATTCCTGACATTTTCCTGACTTCAGTGACTGTCCAGTAGTTTTATTTGATGTGCATTATAATAAATGTTCCATTATAAGTATCAACATTCCAATAAGCCAAGAGCCACACAAATATACAGTAGAGCTGTTGCTCTCCTTAAATATTGTTTATGTTTACAATTACTATGAAACATTAGCTAACACAATAGAAAAAATGTAAAGTTGTGTGGATGTGAGGTCTCATTCTCCCATGTTTTTGGAACATGAGGCCATGAATGAATGCAAAATGTGTCTGACAGTACTGCTGCAATTCCTATGGGTGGTTCCTGTATCCTCTGCATTTCAAGTATACCTCTGACATGGTTAAACACCCTGCCACCAGAAAACACTGATTTTATTTGAACTTAATGAAAAAAATATTTCACCAAAAAAGCCCTAGGAAGTAACACCTAGTCTGAAATTATCTATTTATGAATTCAATCTAGAGAAGAAGTTCTAACTTTTGTGGGTAACTATTTGATAGATCATGACAAGCAGCTTGTTGCCCATGAAATGTTTACTCAGTTACACTGCATGATATAATGCTTAGATATCATACTGACTGGTCTGAATTTCCTTTGGGTCATTAGCTGGCATAAAATATGCCTGTTGATTCTTTACAATAATACTCTTCTGAATGCAATTAGTTACTTTTCTTCAATTAAAACTGAAGACATACAGAACAGGACAGTTAAAGTTTTGTGACATTCATTCAATGTTAATTACTCCCCAAAGGGAGAGTAGCTCATTTCTAGAGTATATATACAGTTATTCTACTGGTTTGGCCACTTCACCTAAGTTTAATTCAGTAATATTTTCTCTCATCATCAAGCTAACTTTGACAAAGGGCTGCCATACTGCTCACTAACTCTCAGAGAGGCTTCTCTCTTTGCACACTTGTAAACAGCATAAATTCTTATTAGGTACTGCTTCTATATTATCTTCAGTGACCAGAATTGCCCAGCTTTTGGCTACTGCTTGACACAACTGAGCAGGCCAGCGCCAGAACGAGAGGACACAGCCTAAGGCTGCACCAGGGGAAATTTAGGCTTGAGGTGAGGAGAAAGTTCTTCCCTGAGAGAGTCATTGGCTACTGGAATGGGCTGCCCAGGGAGGTGGTGGAGTCGCCGTCCCTGTGGCTGTTCAAGGCAGGGTTGGACTTGATGATCTGTGAGGTCTCTTCCAACCTTGGTGATACTGTAATACTGTGATTTTCATCCTAATGAGACCTGCTGTGTTTTGGTTTTTTTTTTTAAAGCACAAACAAACAGAAGATTACAAATCTCCACTCAGACAGTAACATTAGAAAAATAAAGGTAGTGACACAAGTAACTAAAGACAACACACAGAAACACTCAGATTAAATGGAAATTACTTTCAAAATGTAAGACGTCTACTAAGTCCACAATTTTGGACCTGTAGAAGACCTTCAAAACACTTTGAAATATATATCACGGCCCATGAGATGAGGTCCTTAGTGTCACCTCACTTTTGAAAGTTTAGGGGTTTTTCTTTGTTTGGAAAGTTGTGATTTGGCTGGGGTTTTTGTTTGTTTGTTTGTTTTTTTAACATTGTAATTGCTATGCTTTACCCTCCAAGATTGAAACTCCACAGTGTTCCTGGTGCAGGGTCAATAAGAATTTATCCACTTATCTGGTATATCTCATCAGTTTGTTCTACCTGTGCCTCACTTGACTCTAATGTGTACAATTCTCAGACGCTAAATTGGATTCAAAATCATCTGGAGCACATTTGAGCCTATTCTTACAGTCAATAAGCTTCTTTCTTACTTCAATCTAAAATATCTAAAGACTTTAAAAAATCCTAAAACATTTTCTTTCATGAAGATAAACAAATGTCACAACTTCATCATCTTATACAGTAGGTACAAAGTTCTAAGATAAAAATTGCTGAAACATACTAGTAAAATACTGGTTACATAACTCATGAAGGTGCTTATGTATTACTGAAATCTAATACAGAGATGTCCAGAGTAAGCCCTAATATAGTTAGAGGGTTTGTGACATTAGTGACAAAGCAGATATTCAGCTGGAGGTATTTTTCCTTCTGTGGCTCCAGTCTAAAAATTTTATAATGCTTCTTCATCTCCTTAAATCCACCAGTTTGGGAGTTCCAAGCTCCCATCTACTGCCTTTATAAACATGCTGCTATCATTAACTTAGTTTTGCATTTATTAAGTTTCCCTCAACATAATTTGTAAACACATGTGTGCACTTAGGGACATAAAACAGTGTTTAAATGTAGCATTTGCAGAATTTTACAGCAATTCATGGCAGGCTAATGAATTCAGCCATCTTTGGGCAGGAAGCACTGCCAGCCACTAAGTTTTTATGTGACTATCTTTGCTGCTTCAAGATAACTGGAAGGCATTTTTTAGCTAAATGATTCTGTGGTGCTCTCATTGATGATGTATAACTCAATTTACAGTTGTAATCTGGGTAACAAAATGAATAATCCATCATTGTACTATGAATAGTAAATTAACCCAGATAAAAGTGTTCAACGTCCAATCAGAATCATTAAGTAACCAGAAGACTAAGACTGGTGAGGACACACTGGAAGCAATTACAACTAATGAATACATTTACTTCAGGCTTGAGAACAGCATGGCTGATATTCTAGTCTATCAAAATAAAATTAGAATGGGAGTGAACAGACAATATGGAATAGTCTCTGAAAATAAACAATTATCCATGAATATAATTATTTCGAAGAGAAAGCTGCCTGGCAGTGATATATATTACATCACAGAAGAACTGGTGGATTCACTGAAGGTGGTGCTGCATAGATAAAGACAAGCAGCAAACACATCAGTGTTACAAGATGTGGGGGGAAAGCAAAGACAAAGTCGCTAATATTTTTCCATATAATTCCAAAGTCATTAATCTGCTTCCGTGAATTTCATGGGCTACACATTATGCTAATTATATTTGTTAGTGTGCAATGTATTAATATAGCAGCATACTGACTGAAAAGTCTTAGCAGAGTCAGACTGGTTGCCAAATCTCAAAATAGTTAGGTGCTGTTGTCTGTACATCTAACATTGTGGAAAAGGATCACCGAGCTTACATTGATCCTGTCAACACAAGCCTTTCCCATGTACATTATGTTTATTGTCCTACAAACAGCACTTCTGGCTATACCAACATCTACCTGTTCACTGAGTCTCTTGAGGCAGCCTAGATTCCACCAGTGTAACTGCTTTTTTACCATGAGAAACAAGTAACATCATCTTTGAGTTTGCATATGCAGCTCTTCTACTTACTCCAACAAGTTGTGAAATCTCTGCATAGCAGACTGGGTAATGCTTTTTCACATCCATGATACTGCAATATTCATTGACAATGTTAAGTAGACTCCAAATTTGATTTAACTGTTGTGCCACAATTCCTTGGCAGGCCTCTCTTCTTCTAACTGCACTCTGCAAGCTGTCTAGGGCTCAAACATTTACTCAAGCGCTGCATTAAAGAATTCATCCTTGCATCTAATTACATGTCTGGCCTTTCCATGCAAGTGCAGACAACAGTTTATTTACATAAAAATCACCAGAATGGCTTAAAAAAGTGATTTTATAATAATAATAATAGTTTAAGAATTTAAGAAATGAGAGATTCTTTACTTTTTACTCTAGACACTATAAGACACATCTAAAAGATGGAATAAACTGAGGGCAAGAATTAAGACATAAACTTCCACTAGAAGAGAGACAAACTGTATCTTCATACTTACAACAGCTTAGCTATGAATCCATTTATTTCCATTTTCAAGTAGTTTATGGCTGTGGTAGATGCTGAAATTAGATGCTACAGCATGTACTTCAGGCATTCACAGTGAATTCTGTAGCCACATGATTTTCATCACAAAAGCAAATGTCCAGAAGTATGGAAGCTGGAAGTGATTACTGTTGTAAATTTGGACTGAAGTCACTGATGTGTTACACGTTAGTTTGTTTCCAATCTCTAGTTCTTTCAGAACTGGAGAAACTCAGCCATGTTCAAACACCAGGTTGTTGCAGGTTTCAGAATGTGGCAGCCCTAGTCACGGATCAATCATGCGGCCAAATCTTCTAAAAGTCTTCTTAAAATTTAGATAAACCAGGATGATTTTCAGAGATGTTTGTCATTTGATGTTCTGCATCTTATTGTGAAAAGTCCAAATCAGTTAATGATTCCCTTGCAGTGTGCTGTAACCTATGGCAATATCGTTTCTTCTCCAAGGATTATTTTTTTCTGAATTCCAAAACAGCTTTACATAAGAACCAAGATGAAATTACCTTAATTAAGAAAAAATAGTGAAAGATCGATTTTACTTAGCTGAAGTAACTTGACAACGTCTTTTGTGTAACTGGCTACCTGTCAGTTTTTAATGGGCTGGTAATTACTCATTTTATCTTAAGGCAAACAGTACTAATAAAGTTATAAAAACATTTTTACTGCAGAGCTATTATTTTTGTTGTGGACCTAATACAGAAGCAATTATGCCATAAAACTGGAAAAACTCTCAACTTGATACATTAGCTTATACTGGTTTTGACAATACGATTAAAATTACTATGATCTTTCCCCCCCAACATTTTACTCTGAAGTAAAAGTGCTGAGTATTGCTATTTGTAATCTAAAGTTTCAGTGAACAAAAATGAACAATTTAACATATGCACAGTGGTAAAAATGTAGAATAAGATGGGGAGAACAGCATTAGTGATTTGAAGGTGATTGCAATACAGCTGGAGACTTTCCTGAAGAATTAGGCATCAATTGCCTTCAGATTTGAGTTTCTAAATTTACCAAAACTTAAACCTTCTGAATTTTATTTTTCTTTTTGGCCACAAACAGGGAACAGCCCCAAACCAACAGAAAATATTTTATAGGTGATTTCCCAATATGAAAAAAACAGACCCTTAGCAGATTCAGTTAGACACAGATGTAATTATAAGATGTTATATCAACTAGACATTTGGCTAGTGTTTTGCTCCTGTTAAGGCAATTAAAATACATGTTCTAGCCCTTTCTACCTGGTTGTTAGACTCTATTCTGACTTCTGATTTTAGCAATTGTGAAAACTTTCCAGGTTGTGTAGTTTCATCTCTTGGTTACAGGGGGGAGAAGAGTTTTTTTTTAAAAATTGGACACCCAGAACTTTACACCACAACAAAGTGGAAAACTAACCAAAAGGCACTTTTCAGTTTGTCCCATCAATCCAGATATGAAGCAGAAAGAACACACCTTAAATTTTAGATATACATTTTAGTTTGTACAACTGCATCAGAAATCTTGACTGTTAAATGCTATAGATGTGATATAGAGGTCACCGGCAGCAAATGCACGCAAGACACAAAGCTGTCAGTTATGTAGTTACTGCTCTGTTCATTATCATGCTTTAAAACTGACAACCCATTGTTGGTTTTTATTCTCCAGCTATCACGAGTGCTTTTTTATGCCCAGCCTACACACATTTCCATTGGGCTTGGATAGTAAAAAGTTTCCTCTCATTATGGATTCGCAACTTGAAATCCCCTGGTTTTAAGCAGACTATTCTTAGTATTTGTAGCTTTTCTAAAGTTTGATGAACTCAACATGACAGACTCACTACTGAAGTCCAACTGGTTGAGGTTTTGGTTTGGTTTTTTTTTTTTTTTCCAGATGCCTTTCCTATCCAAAATGAGAAGTATATTTTATAGCAGAGGTTACACACCAAATTAAGAAACCCACATTTACTCAGAAAACGGTAGGACAGCTGAATAGCTGATCTCATGCATCACTCATGAACCCTGACCCATCACTGTTAAGCAATATTTTTTTTTTTTGAGAATCAGAATTAGTTCTGATGTGTGAGAGGGAAGCCTTACATCACCAAGGCAGTAGAATAGCGTGACTTTCCTAATGTTTCCACTGCTTCAAGATATCTTTCTTATGCTAACAACTCATTTAACTAGGTCACTCTCCTTCTGTTGTCCACCTTCCCAGCAGCCGGTATTATAGCCTTTAAATACCAGTATTTCAAATGTATCATCCATTCACTGCTTACTATAGCAGAGTCATTCAGGTGAAGGTCTTGGCACACAAAGGCATGTTTACGTTTTTGAAATAGTGATAAGTACAACAGAAGATTTCAGTAGTGAGAGGCAAATATCACTTCAGTTCAACACTTGTATAAGCTTTACTGATGGGTAACAAACTGTTCAAGGCTGAGTCTGACTGTTAAAGTGAAGGACATAATTGACTGAAACTATCCCTATTATTGTGGCATGCGATTTGTGAAAAGAACATAAAAAAAGGAAAAAATCCTTTCTCCTGTGAAGTGGAAGTGAGGAACAGCAAGAAATTAATTTCTGCCTTACTTTAAAATACAGATATCAGATACTCTTATTTTCAGCAGTGGTTAACCACACAGATGTCAGACTTAGGAAAATAAATGCAATGAAGGAAATGAACTCTCACCTAACTTCTCATTAAGGAGACATTAATTTCCTCAATCAAAACCATGAACTATTTAAAAAAAAAAATTCCTCCCTCCAATTACATAAATACTAAAATTCCATTGGATTATATATTCTTATGTATTTATTTATCTTGAGAACAGAGGTGAAAAGTCTATGTGGTTAAAATGCAGCAGCTATCAGATCAGAGACATATTAAAGCCTGGCTGAGCCCAGGGAATAGTGCTTATTATTTACTGATGTAACCCCTAAGTTCAGATGAGAAGACTGCCCCCACTGTAGTTGGTATAAAATATATGTGTATTCCACCTGCCACCAGGAGTTGAATGAGGTGTGTTCCCTGAACAGAAGCCTGGCTGATGCATTGGAGTAGATGAGAAACTTCATACATCCTTGCTTGTCCCCTGTAGGTCTCTATGGATAGGGTGAGGACCTAGTCACTAGGTCTTTTATATTTCCCTCATAGTGCTCATTAGCTTCAGGTGTATATTAACCCCACACCAGAAGTGGGACTATTGATCAGTTCTATATGAAGGAAGGCAACGTTTCACTGTAACGCAAGAACAGACAAATTATTTCTCGTTCCATTCAATGTTCCTTTCAATGTTTCTTGTTCCTTTCAATGTGCTGCTGTTTTTAGACATGCATATTCTTGCAGAAAAATCAGATATACAATACACCATGCAAACCTGCCCTGGGGAATTATGGGATGGACCATCATTATCCTTTGCATAAGTTACAAACTAAAGCTACTAGTTATGTAGAGAAGGCAGTAGCAGCGAAGATTTATCTTTACACATTTGCAGGAAAAACTTATCATCTATCATCTGAGATTTCTTGTAACCTCAGGATATTGTAAACAGGATACATTTTGCAACTGGAAATTACTTATCTCTTCCTATTGTAAAGAAAAATATTTGACAGCATTCTTATGTACAGCTTAAGAAAACTTACTATAATATGTTTTTAAAAACCTCCAATCTTCCATTATCTAAACTTGTATCTTTCATTTAAATACTTGTGATGACATTTTGCCACACTTATTGTACAATATATATATTTGACTCAACTTTATTTTCTCTTCAAAAGAAAATGCAACTTTACAGCTTCAGTTCTATGTAGTTCTACAAAAATAATGATGAAACTTCTGAGTCTCCTCTCACATGAATTAGGCACTGAAAATCTTCACAAAAGATGCTGCCCATTACAGGCTGTTTGCACAAAGATCTGTGTAAAATCCTATCTTTACTTCAGCATGTCTGAGCTATGATTACATGTTTCACTATAAGACAACCATTCCAAATAATTTTGAAAGCAATTACAAGACTTTTATAGATTTCAGTGAAACTCAGTTCGCCTAGCCCTAGAGTCCACACTTGTAGACTGCACTGAATCAGGAACACTTACATTGAAGCCATATTGATCACAATGACAATATTTAATATTTCACAATTTTAATTGACCCATTTTCCATTGAGAAGAATTCACTTTGACAAATCACAGCACAAACTGTGGAGACCTATTCATGTATCTTTTTGAAAGATTTCTGTGACCTATCACAATTAAATTGTTGCCACTTGCTGAATGTGAAGTAGATGTTCTCCTTGAAAAGATGGTTTGAAGTGCACTTAGCTCTTGCTGTAGAAACCAAAATGAAAGTGTCTAAATAGAAATAGCTCTGTGCCTACATTTTATTGCAATCAGCCAGAAACAAACATGAGAAAAACATTTGTCTTTTCTATAGCCCTAATCATAAAAATGGACTTCGTTTGAATTCTGTACTTAACCTCTTTGTATTATGGCAATTTGTTGAAAATCAGAAACATTGAAGCACAAAAGTGAGCTTAAAAATGATCTTATATAAAAGGAAACACATCAAGCAACATCACACATTTCATTTTAGTAATATTTTTCTTCTCTTTCTCTTTGGATCTTTGCCCTTCTGTAATTATACAACATTAATTTCTCCTCAGACAAAAAGCCAGATGTTCACAGGGTCTGATCTCAGACTGGTTTTCTGCTAAAAGCATCAAGTCCAGCATTAGCTATTAATGGCTGTCTTCCATTAACCCAGATACAGGTAGCACTCCCAGAAGAAGGAGCTGTTAGCATTCAGTTTTGAATTACATTTTCTAGGAAGTCATGAACTATGGGTGGGGTCTAGGTACATGCTCAAATAAATACCAAATACATATTCAGATAAGACTGGAATGGGGGGGTGAGTGTTGGTTATAAACTATTTCTGCAACTACTGAAAGCCTGTTTTGGTGAATTAATTAGTTTAATTGTCTTTTACCATAACAGTTGATTTGTAAAAACAGTGGCTTTTTTTCATTACTGCAGTGGTGTGGAGGGTTCGGCCAGAACCATTCAGATTTGGAATAATTCTCTCTGGCAATTTTTTTCTGGTCTACATTTGTGCGTGAGACTCACCACTAGAATTTGAAGTGTTTTTCTTTCCATCTTTCCTGCTGATTTTTTTCTTGCTTTTTATGAAGTTGAATATTTAGTCTGGGACAGACAGTCTCCTCAGATGGTTGTGTGAGATGAAAGTTTGAATCACCACTCAAATCTATGTCTTGAACCCAGATTTTTCTTCTACATCTCATTAAAACTCTTTCTCCATGTAGGCATAACATTTTCCAAGACTATTTTCTTTGCCCCCCAAATGGGAAGATGCAACACATGAAGGGAAAGATGCTTTCTGCTAAAATATACCAATGCCCTAGCATCCTCAAAAGGAGTCTGATATAATCTGACTGGTGGGCACTCATACTGTCAGGAAATAAACCGGATGTGTGGGGCCAAGCCAAAATACTAACGGTCCAGGGAGGCCCAGCATGAGTGTAGCCACTAAGTATCAAAGAGAAGCCAGATTTCACTGCCAAAGCTGAACCAAACTCTTCATTTTATTTCTGTGCTTTTTTTCCATATCTATTAAAACACAGACTTTTATTCAAAAAGGAGAAAATGGCATTTCTCCTATCTATTTTCCTGATCTCTCTGATTTAGCTGGTCTTTCCAGGAATAAAAATAAAAAATAAAAATCACATTTAATATGATCTATTGATCGATTTCTTGTGGCTGTGATGTATGAAACATGATATTAATAGAATAGACTTTGTTAATGGCAGCTTTTTAATGACACTTTGAGAGGCTGTTGCTGCTGTACTAGCATGTATAAATACAAAGAAATGCTTCAGCAATAACAGAAACACAATGAAACACTTAAAATGAAACTGTAGTGGATAAAGGGTAGACTAGTGCTTCTATTCCCTTTGGATACATTTGTAACAGTTAATCTAATCAGCATTCAGCAGTAGATACAATTCCAGTCTACATCAAAGCACCTAAAATACTGCTTTGATGGTTTAATAGTAGCTGGCAGTGTAATGACAGGTGGCCACAACCACAACCTAATTTAGAGCAAGCTGCAACGTTGGTTGAAGACGCACAATGCTGAATCCTGTGAAGTATCTTTCTTTGAATGAAGTGAGAAATCCAATTGAGATGACTACAGTAAATTTTGAGTGCTGTGCTTGATATACCTTCCCCATTGACACTGCCTTTAGCAGCTGCTTCAGTGAGTGTATTATTCAACAGCAGCAACAGTATTGCTGCTTGCTAAGCACTCTTTCTGTGTTAATTCAGGAGGCTAAATGAAAACTGTCACTGTAAGAATTCTACAAGGCATCACACAATTGCATTAGCAACTGGACATGGGCTTTTGAGAAACTGAATTAAGAAAAGCACAATGCCACCAGCTGCACTGGTATGGCTTTCATTGTCATGTCTTCAACACTGGGCATACACTGGATAGGAAAAATCAAAAGCAACCGCTTTACTGAGCAATAATATATATTTTTTTTCTGCAGTTATTTCATGTAGGTATTCTGCTTTAGAAACTTCTTTATCAAAGTCTGCTACCATAACTGTAAGATTGCCAAACCAGGAAAAGATTAGTTACGTGAGCTAGGGGCTAGCATTACAACAGAAAGTGCTCAGCATAGTAGATGATGGTTTCAAAATACTATGAATTTGTCAAGTAAGGAAATACCTGAATCTATGTGCATGCAGTTATACATTGTTTCTAAGCTTAATCATGATGGAGATGAAAACTAAACAAGATGGTCAGAGGGCCAGAATTTAACACTCTGCTATGGAAAAGACTCTGAAGTCATGAGAGGTCTTTCAATGTTTCTCTGCCTCAGCCTTGTTAGCATGGAGACAATCTTCCTCTGCACTTCAGATTTCACAACTGCAGTAGGAACAGAAGCAGTAGCACATTCAGATGTTTAGAGGCAATGAAGAAATGTGTCATTTTACAGAGCTATTTTAGCTAACCATCTTTACTGTGCAGTCCAACAAGCTCTGCAAAAATCTCTCTAGAATGCGGCTGGAATGGAGAGGTGGGTGAAAGTACATTCCCCAGCAAGCCAGCCCTTTGTATTACACTTGCACATGACCAGGATGTCACATAAATATCCACAACCTGTCTGCAAAACCTTAGTGCACCATTAAGAGAAGAATTATTAGGAAATGAAATTCTTCCATCACTAATAGTAGCAAAAGATACTTACCCTTCAAAATATCTGTATGGCATTAAAACAACTGTTTTGAAATTCAGTAGGTTTCTTCAGGGAAAGAATGTAATGGATTCAAAGGCCCTTTCATGAAGCAATGAATTAGAGCTTCTCCCTATCAAAATTCTGCAGAAAAACAGGAAAAAACATCACAAAGATTAATTGGCAGAGACAAAATTTGCTCTTGCTAAAAATCCTGTAAACTAGAGTTAATCAGAGAATCCATTTCTTATATGTGTTCTACCCGAACAGGAGCATATTTGTAAAAATAACATGTAAAAACAACATTAGTTTGGAGGGTTAAATTACTTAACCAGACAATTTTTATGGTCATAATCATCATCTTTGGAAGATCTTTTTTTAAAGTAAAATAACTGCCCAGCAACACATGGATAATTACTATGGCAGGCAGTTTTGAAAGTCTTGCCCCTGAAATAAGGATTAAACTTCAGTTAAAGGAGTTGTGTCCAAAGTTGTTTTAACTAATGGGAGAAGCCTCTTTGCCCCTCTGTAGTTCTTATTTTTCATGCTTTTGTGCAAATTGTGATAAAAAAGATGGCTTGCCAGACCACGGATCTTCTGATTTTTACAATATACTATACTTCATAAAGACCTCTTAATCAGATATTTTAGCATCGTAGCAGTTAAGAGTTTTACCATAGAGACCAAAAAAACAAACAAAAAGACCCCAACTCTATATATTTTCCCTTTAGTTTGATGTTGAAATTGTGTGACTAGACATTTCAGATGAAAAACTATATACTGGTTAATATACTGGAAGTAGTTTGATGTGTTTTTACTTTAAATTATACTCTGTTTTGAAATCTATGTTGCCCTTTGCATTGCTGAAAAAAAACCCCACAAACCCCAGACCACCTTGTAAGCAACATATTTTAAATTAGTGTATTGTTCTGTGCTATATAATACCAAAACCAGGCCATAATGAACTTGGATTTGAAACTCTAATATGCAAATAGATGTCAAAGTGCACATGACAGAGAAGACATTATGAAGCTATAAGTTACATTGATTTCAAGCTCAGGCGTTTCTGACTAATTAAGAAAGCTTTAAAATTGTAGAAAGGGCAATAGCATTGTACAGGGTGTGAAAGGATCAATTTTGCTTTTCTGTGCACAGTTTCTAGCTGTGGGCAGTTAATGATCTCGCTCTTCCAAGAAGCCTTCTAGATCACCCAGGAATTGTGTTATTTAGCTGCTACCTTGAAGAAAACTCTGTGCGCCTTTCTAACCTACAGTTGGAGAAACGCACCTAGAAATCCTTCCCACTAGCTCCTAATGGCCATTTCTCAGTTTATTTCTGATGAATTCGAGGACAATAATAAACTAACTTATCCAAACAGTGAGAGAAAGGAACTCCAACTTAAAATGAAAACCAAAGAAACTAAACCCAGCCTTCAACTATTAGAATCTGCTTAGGCAGGTACCAATTTTGGTAAGTTTTGAAATTAACAAAAGAAGATGTAACATGCAAGGGATATTACATATTACAGCTTTTAATTTCTTTTATGTTACATTATGTTAAACTTAAAAGACTTCTGGTTTCAGTTAAAATCTGTAGTACAGGATGGATGGTCAAGCCACGTTTTCATACCTTTTAAACTGGTTTACTGAAGAATACTCACAATCAAAGGTGAACCACAGGGATTCTAAAAAGAATTGAAAAAGTTTAATTGCTACTTAAAAGGACCAATTAAAACTAAGTATTTTCCCAAAGCCTTTTTCTTCTACTATATGGACATAATTAACTGTAATACTGTCATGTGCCCTTATTTTCAACCTGGGAACCATAACCCAGATCCCAACCTATTATCTTCGAGAGCTTGTATCAGATAACTGAAGCAATATACTCAGTGCTTTACATATCTGTCAGGAAATTAGGATGCAAAAATGTACATCCTCATGGTACTGGCAAGTACTTAATATAGACCTTACATTCCACAGAAAGGCACCCCAAAACAAAATCCAAAGCCCTTGAACATTAGTTATACATTCTTCACTTAACTTTTATGAGCACTTAGCAGGTTACCCTTTATTTTGGTGCCTTTCTTAAAGACTAATTATTCCATATGTCTTTTCATATTTCGTCTGATTTGCAATTGTATTTCTCATTATCATTTTGTGAGGATATGCTGCTATTTCCTCTGGTTTAATTCTCTCTTTTATGTTTCACTTGTACAAAATTAATTACATTGTACCTTCAAGCATAATTTTAACAGTGTCTCCATTGCACTGTGTCTGCCTTTAATTAATGCTCTTCTAATGTAGGTTTTAGAGCCAAATGGTGCAATATTCTGAGCATCAAAGAAACAAAAGATCTAACAAAGCTGAAATGAAAGAACCAGACAAAGCAGCAGACAGTGTATTCTCATTTGAAAAATGTCACTTCAATTTTATTTTAGATAGTAGAACCAAAGAAGATTGTTTCCATTTTTTTCTCAGTCATCACCAAACTTCATGGTAAGATTCACTCCAATCTGGGAGTAAATCTTCAATTTATGAAATGAGATTAATTTCTCAGTTGCCTGCCTATATACTACAATGCCCTAATCCACATTCCTCTGGGAGATTTTTTTTTTTTTTTAAAGACCTGCCAAGTCATGGAGCTCCCCCCCACACAACATTCATGCACTCACAAATATTGAAACAAACAACACTCAAGTTCTCTCTTGCTTATCTGTTCAGGAGGGCAATGAGAAAGGAATCTTCCATGAAGTGGCCCATTTGCACATCTTTTAAAATGCATAGTGCTCTCTAACCGTTGATCTAATACATATTCAGCCAAGAGCTTAAGCCTGCAACAGACACTGAAGTATATAATTGTAATTATATAGGACACTGGATATTTTAGGCTCATTCAGATCTCGGGGTTTCAGGGACTTCAAAGCAAAGCCTTGGGTGTTTCCTGTTTCTCTTAGACAGAAAATGGATTTTATTGAGGTCAGGAGTTTTCTTATCACATTAAGTTTCCAAAATTTCCTTTCAACATATAGCAAGTACAAATGAAATTGAGCTTTTACAACTTTCTGATCAGTAAAACCTAATTTGTCAGCTCTATGCAGCTATATACATAAGTGAACTCATGTAAGTACCAAGAACTGCTTTCAGTTAGGTGTTCAAAGTGACAATGGGATTGGTTAAAAAGTAGTATCTTTCACACTGCAGAGCCTGTGGAGCAACAGAGCATGTATACATCACACTGACTGTATTATGCAAAAGGTGGTGCATGATCTTCAATAAGACCAATTTCTGAGCCACAATAAACAGAGTATTTGTGAAGGAGGTCATTATAGGTAATTAAAACATTAGGGATTTAGTTTTATTAGATGGAACCAATCAGTTTTGAAACAAAAATATGCATTTCAACTTTTTTCTTTATTTGCATTTGTGATTCAAAGGGGTCAAATTAAAATTCTCACTTTAAAATTAAGGAAAAGAGTTGTCTGACAATTATTGTAGTGGAATATATTTTTAATGGGGACAAGGCCTGTCCTGGGATTCACATAAACAGCTATCATCGACTTTGATCACTACTACATCCATACATCAAAAGACATAACTCAGTCTAAATTACTTTCTCTGATTGTTTGATAAACACTAGTCAGTTGAAATGAAGTTTGAAATCCGCAATCACATGCCTACACCGATTTGAATTATGCAGAAGTCACTTGAAACACAACTTTCCAGATTTTTATTTGTTTTATTTGATGAGGAAAAGCAAGCTTTGAAGCACTGCATGTAGAAAACAATCAAATAAGTTTTGTAATGGAATAAGACATAAAGCAAACAAAATTAGGTGGGTCATACTTAGAACCTAGAAAACTTGACAGTATCTCTTTAAGTTGAAGGAATAATTCAGTTAGTCAAAGTTCTACCTTTCATGGTCTTATAATGTCAAGAGAACAGTATTTCAAAGCATAACATTACACAGGCTCAGTCTTTTCAAGAACACAAAAACTTTGATTTCAGAAACAAATGAAAGGAAAAATGTGACTCTGAAACAAAGCAGTGCCCACATTTTTAGTGCCACACATTCAGACTAAAGGGCCATATGGCCTCGCATTAGTTAATACAGTAAAAAAGGGCATTTCCAAATCACCTTTGAATTTCAGTTCTTAGAAAGTAAATTTGAAACTGGTCAGTAGGCAGGGGCCAGATTCACATTTTGAAGCATTAAATATCTTAAACCACCTTTTGTATCTCAATTTTACTTTCATCCCTGAGTCTTTTTCTTTGAAGATTTAACAATAGATTGTACATTTTTTTTCCTCCTGCAGCTTCCTTCTAGACCTTAAAGAGAAACTTTCCATAGAGTCAAAAATATGGTAGTTACTTTTTACATGCCAAAAGAGCAAAGTGTTCTGAGAAAATAAAGACTTAATTTAAATTGTAGATGTGGATGAATTACACTCTTTCCCCTTTTGGATGAATTACACTCTTTCCCCTTTAACCTTTGCTAATATTTGTTCTTCTAACAAAGGCAATAATCATAAGAGTGTTATATCACTGTGAATCTACCGTATATTCCTTTAGCCTCAGTATTGTAAAGAGCACTCTCTTTCAAAACATCTTTTGTGCCTCACTAAGTTTTATTATTTATGGGACAAACATTAACAAATTCAACATTCCACAGAAAGAAAAATACTCTTTAGGTAGCATAGCACTCCAGCTTCAGAGTGTTCACAATGCTTCTTGTCAAAATGAAGGTAAACTTAAAAATCTCACAGAAGTGATACATTAGAAAAAAGCTCTGCTACAGTCTGACAAAATGGGCCTCTTGACATCTATAGGCAGAAGTAATGTAATGCTACCAAGCAGATCAAAGACTTTAGAACAACTGGTTCCAGTGTCTTTTCACTGATTTGAGATCATTGTTTCCAAAGTCATTGGAAAAACAAAGCATCATTTCATGTGTATTCATGCGGCAGAAGATCTTCGTGAAGGAGAAGCAGACATTTAAATACTTTATGTCATGATAACATTGCTTTTAGAAAGAATTATTAGAGTTTTTCAAGATTGGAAGGCAGATGCATGGAATTTTTGTAACAGGCAGGAATACAGAGCATGGAAGAGATTGTAAGCAACAAATAAAAGAAGGCAAATGCAGAAGAGGCCTTTTTTCTTGATTAGGTGTTACTAGAACATTGATGTCATGGGGTGTTGGTCAGTTATGCTATTTGGTTTCGGTTTAACTTCTAATAAAAATCTTCTATCAGCTGTAGCTTTTGATAGGTACTTAGAACCAAATGTGCATACATCACATCATTTGCACTGATATCTGAGATGCAACTTCCGCATGGACAGGCTTGGACTATTAAGAAGCTTCCTGTATCTGACTGTTTAGACAGATGCACACCTTTAAATTTAGCATCTATGTACCTAACTGGCAGGATTTGGGCCTTAATATTTACTGCATTTTATACATTCGTACATTGACCCACATCCTCCAAAATTTTTTGAAAGAGTTTCAGTTAGATATGGTCTGACATAAGTTTACTTTAACCCAAACTACTAAATGATGTCAATTAACTGTTTTCTAGAATCTTTGAAGTTTTCATTAAAGGAAACATCTTCAATAGATTAGGTAGTTGCTTTTTCTGATTAGGTCAGATAGAACTTCCACTTCAAACAATATTTCATCTTCCATCACAAAACACATCTTACAGTGTTGTGGTCTCTGCGGTGACAACCTTGAGAACTCCTTAAGTAGTATTGCCTTCCCTTTGCCTGAAAGACTTGGTTTGCTCAGACTTATTGCACAAGCCAGCTCAACTCTCCAGGTCTGGCATTATGTCAAGTAGTGCAATACTATTACCTGCTTTTCAAGACTTGAAGTATTCCTGGCACTTAACTTCAACTATTTTTCAAATATTTTTTGATGCTCAAGCTTTGAAGTTCTTCTGTGCTACCAAAAAAGTCCTGTTTCACAGGAACTTTGCTCTGCCTTTAAGAGACCAATTGCTTCCAAATGAAGCTTAATGGTATACTTAGCCTGCCATTAGACTATCCAATATGTTCTTTTTCTGCAATTTGGTGAACATTAGAAGCTGAAGAGGAAATAGTAATTCCAAAATAAAAGTATTGCACAGTGAGACAGCTAGGAAACAAAATTCAGAAAATGAGCACATCATGGTGGGTAGATAGGGGGCAGGTTTTTGAAGAAGGTTTTAGCAAGTCAACCCAAATTAATACAGTATCCCAAAGAAATTAAACCTTCAAACAAATCTAAAATGTCAGTATTTGGTTTCCAACTGTCCAAAGCAAGGGTATGCTTCTTAGTGGCTTAAAATCAAAATTAAGCCAAGGATGTAGTGATTTATAAAGGAATTGACTTAGTAAGGAAATGGAGAGACTGTCTTTAATGAAAAAGGCCTATTTGCTTTCCTCCAAGGAGACAGCAGCCTGCTTTAGGAGAGCTTAAGTAGAATTGTTTTTTTGAGACTGGATTGGCAAACAATCCAGCAGGAGACTGTAGAACAATTGCTGTTTAGTGAGAAGCTATGAAAGATTCTGACTGATATGAAATGTCATGACACATTTGAGAAAATATGCAAAAACACCTCACAAAAAACTGTGGAAGAATACTGTGATGCAGACTGTCCTTCAAGCTAGGTGAAAGCTAATTCTAAGAACTGCAAATCTTGCTTTGACAAGAACAGTTAAATTTTCCAAGAGCTTTAGTTGTTTTTTTGTTTTTTTTTTTTTGTGAAAGCCATTCAAGTAGAGACAGATATTGCAGCTTTCAAAAGAAAACTGTCTGTTCAAATTTGACTAAAGGAACAGTGACCAGTTTACAAAGCAAAAAAGTGGAGTGTTTTTACCTGAACTCAACCATCTGGCTTCAAGACAATTATTATGAAGCTACTTCACATATGTTCAGCTTTTACATTCTCTCACAATGGGAAAATGCTCATATTTCTATTCCTAAATCCCTTGAAAATGCACACTAACATGACTAGAAGCTTTCATCTCCCAGCCATAAGAGACAAAGCAAAAGTCTCAGAATTCTATAGCAATTTTTACTGTTTGGTGATCACTTAGGAAGAAAGGGATAAAAAAGCTTGGATTAGGCCTCTGTTAACTATTTACTTCCAAAAACCCGAATAACCAACACAACCAGTTTAACTCCTTAATCAGATTTTCACTAGAATGCATTTCAATATTGATTTTACCCTTGTCAACTGCTTTTCTCTTTGATGATACCAAGAAGAAAGAGAACATACAGGTGTCTTAAATATACAGTGATATCAGAGAGCAGCATCATCTGTGTAGCCTTATTCGCTTCAGTAAATGAATTGGGGTGCACTTTCTGACCAGTTACTGTGATAAGCTAATTCTGAGCACCAGGAGATGGGTAGATGACATTAAGCACCTGCTGGAATTTTGGAGAATAATGAGAATATTCCATTAGCTCCCTACACTTGAGTCACTTGGCTTCATCAACAATGCAATGAGACAGTTTCATTGCAGCACAAAAAAAAGGATGGATTCCAAAGGCTCCAAATGGATCCAGATGGATTTCAAAATACAGTAATTTTGTCAAGAATCCCGATTCAGACTTCATATTTGAAAACGTCACAGTACACTACACAACAAAATAGCTGACACTACACAGTCACCTAATAATGATCATTACTGCTTTGAAATCTGACTCATTTGTTGCCCTCACTATTAGTATCTAATTTAAAGTACTTGAAAATCTGAAAATCCTGTCTGTCTATCTTAATTTATGGAAAATAAATCCAGCCTTTCTTGCTGCAGTTAATTGAACAATTGAGACTGTTCTCTGCATCCAGCTAAGAGAGGACATCTTAAAACTTTCAGAGAGTTGAGAAAACTTACAGCACTTGGGAATTTCTAACTTTCTCACATTTAGCACATGCACATAGACTCTGGTATGCTTTCATCTTTACAAGATAGGGTCTGATATTATACTGCACAATTTCTAAAAGAAAAAAATAAAGGAAATTTAAGGCATCACTAAAATATGGGAGGTATGGGGTGGGTGTTTGGTGCTGAAAGAACTTGAATAGGGATAAAACACATTTTTGGCTCAAAATGGAACTGATCAATTGTTCAACAATTGGAATTCATGCAGTCTTATTTAATGATGTGCTCTAATGGCAGCCTGTTTATGCTTCATTTCCCAATGGCAATATATGATAACACAGAGGAAAAGCCATGTAATGTACTGTAACAACATCATGGATTGATGCTAAGATTTAAGGGAAAGGAAGTAGTGCCAAACTGTTAACAGCTCTAAGGAAGCAAACTGTTGGATGGGTGGTGTATGCAAACTAACACCACTGGATACAACATGCATGGGTTGCAGCTGCACAAACACATACACTTGCACTAGAAAAGTAATTAATTTCAGCCACCAGGGGCTTGCTTTTCAAGAGCCGTACTGAGGAGTTTTACAGGCATGGCTATTCACGCATGATCATCTGCAATGTGTTCACAACAGTACACAGCAATAAAATTGTTTCCACATTTAGATTTTCATCTAAGATTATCTGACTTGCAAATTGCTACACACATTTCAATGTGAGTATAATATAAAAAACCCTGTTTTGTTGCAAAAATACAAACTTCTGTTCCTTGGGCATTTCCAGAAAGCTCAACTAAACAATATTCTGTACAATAGAATTATTTCTGTTGAACTGACGATGTCTACACTCCTAAAATAAGAGAAATATACAGAAATAAGAGAAATATACAGAAAGATTAAGGCACTCCCAAATAAAGAGGGGTGTTCTTTCCAAACCCTATGCATAAAATTCAGAAGCCAAACTCTTAAAGCTAAAATACTTGACCAGAAGGAGAGACCTGAAGTATAGTTCTTTTAAATGGTGTAATGTCTACTCAGGAATACCAGTTATTACAGATCATAAAAAAGACGTCACTCACACTGCAGTGCCATCATACTCAAAGGTCTGTGGGTTCACATAGTGAGAATTAACAGAGAACTTGGAGTTCTGCTACAATCATCAATGACAGTATCACATGGATGATGTTAACTAATTTTGTTTTATTAATTCTGATGCTCCTCTTGAAGCATGTTTCCTCTGTGAAATGACATTTATCAACCACTCCTGCATCGTGCAGACATCTGTCTCCAGATAGAAGCCAATCTTTTACTCTTTGCTCAGAAGGGCATACATACTGTGACTGTGGAAAACACCAGCTTTCTTTCATTAGTCAAGTACAGTCATTGCCCTCTGCAGTTCTTACAGTGCTTTCAGTGTCTGTATTTCTGTCAAGCTCCACCCTATTTGACCCTGCCTGCTGCAATAGAAATTAGTATACTTTTTCATATCCTTGAATGAAGTAAAAACTCAATTTTACAATGTGTGTCTCTATTGCAATGAAACCTTTCTAAGTCCTTGTGCCATACATGCATACATTACACACACTGGCTTTAAAGCACATCTATCTGTTTATACAAACCGTCATGCAAGGAACGAGTTTTCACTATGAAACTACAAAATTAATTATCCTTTTCATAATATATTTGTACTGCATCACAGAAATCTCACATTTTACATAGAAGAGAGCTCTTCACTTGATTTTTGAGTTCTAATTCACCATTAAAAGAATGATACATTCTCCTTTGTTGGTCTTTGCTTCATATAACATGTTCCCATATTAAATCTCTCTAAAGGTATCTTCACTCAAAGTCACTGTACATTTAACTAACAGTTTCATTTCAGCCTAAGATCTAAAGGAACTAACATATTTATTAAAGCATTTTGATCCTTCAGAGACAGATTAATAAGAATCTTGTGACAGTTCAGTGTGATAAAATGAGCCAATAAACAGAAATGTGTGCTGACGTTAGATATACTGATCCACAAATAATACAATACATATTTGGTTTGTCACAAAGAAAAATCACTTGAAAAAGCTGTTGCCATGATTAAGTACTTTCTGCTATCTCACAATTTCTATATTCTATAGAAATTCTCCTTACAAATTCCCTTGACAAATAAACCCAGCAAGTCTTTTTTATAACTAAGGAAATCACAGCTTTGTGTGATATCAATATGGAATAATGAGTCATCAAAATGCAGCATGAAAAGAGTTTAAATATTGTATGGATTTTCTGGGTAAAAATAGAGCACTAGATGCTAGAAGTGTTCAATGTTCATTCACTATGGAACAGATGTTTAGGCTTGCCTGACTAGCTGTCATTTACCTAGGAATTATTATTTGTATTATTTATTTGCTCTACAGTAACTCCTCAAAAATTCAAATTATTTCATATGGTTGTCAGTAACAATAGAGGCTCTAGATTTAGACTTGGGATATGCTTTCTTGTCCAACAACTTCTAGTTTTGTAGGCTCTAATTAAAATAGAAACATTAGAAAGACTTTAGACTGACGGGTCAAAAAGTGGTGAATGCTGTCCTCTTGTGATGAAAAATCACTCTTCCTCTGGCCCTTCATTCCGTCATACCCTGTAAGGTGACACTTGAGAAATACATATGCAAATACACGTTTCACATGTTTCTGCTATTAAACATTGAATAATAGAGCCAATTGTTTTCTTGTTTCCACTGTTCTTACATCAATGCTGCCAAGTGACTTTCGCGTTGTCCATTATGATTTATGATGCAAGACACTACTAAAACTAACTTATACTAATAAATGCAAGTGGGTCCACTAACATCAGTATATATTCTAGCTTATGCTACCAAAGTATCCATACTAGTATTCTTAGTACAATTTCAGAGTATTGCCTAATGAAGATAAAAGGTCATTGTGAAAACTAGCAGTGGTGGAAAGTTTACAGTAGTGGAAAGTTTACAGTAGTCATCCCAAGGTTCCAACTGCTGTACATAAAACTTGATGTAGTGTACAGCGTTATATAGTAATGGTTAAAAATAATGGCTTCTGAAATTCTGGTTATAATGATCCTGATCTAAGAGTGAAAAGATCTTAAAACATTTATTTTCCTCTAGTCATTCCTAATGTATTTTATTCCTAATGTACTTTATTTCTTTCTTCATCCAGCCCATCAGACTCAACAGGCTTCATACATTGAACTAACTGAAATGCGCCTTACAAGACACTCACCGCTTCACGCAACAACACCCATGCTTGCTTTTTCTAGCATGGATATGAGGACTACTTTGAAATACTAGGCATGTCACAAAACAACACATAGTGAACAGCAAGAAGCAACAACAGATTAAGAGAATAAATACTCAAGATAATTAAAATTCCATGAAATATTTTCACTTTTGTTCACTGACCAATAGCCCAGTTAAGCAGGGAGTCTGGTTCTCTATACACACACATTTAGGAAACAGACAGATAAAAGGGTCTGATCCCAAGTCAACTGCAGCTAATGTAAAAAGACTTACTAGTCCCATTGGCGATTTCTCAACTGCACTGTAGTCATAATTAAAAGCAGATGGGTGCTGAAAAGCTAGCCCTGGTAACTAACACATAACCCAGGGTCACATAATAAGTCTGCCTCAGATCTGAGAATGGAACTTGAATGTACTGAATTTCTACCCAGGGATTTCATCATAAAACTACTATTCTTAATTTAAAATCAAGAGGTTCTGAAAGAAATATTAGTAAGGTGCTAATTTTTCACTTCAGGGGAGTATATCATTACTCAGATAACCATATTTTTTTTTCAGACCAAAGAAGAAACCAAAGATCTCTGCTATTGTATTAATTAGGAATTTTTACTCATACCTCCAAGCAATACACTAACCTCTAAATGATATTCCAAATGTAGCCTGAACAGGAATAAAACTAAAGGATAATTAAGGTGTGCAGGTCTGCCTGTATTGTAGCTTTCTAAGTGTAACCTTTCCACCCTGCTCTGTAATTAGTGAACCAGCCCATAAGTTCTCCAGACACAGACATTTGTGTAGAGCTTAAAGTTCCTTTGCAAACTCTAGAACAAAAACCCCAAGAAAGCAGAGCAATTTCAAACCAGAGAAACAGCAATACAACACTTAGCACCTGTCTCCTCATTGTGCTAATTGAGTTGGGATTTTTCCCCCCTCCCTCTTGCTTATTATGTCACAGCTTTTAAGTAGATAAAAAGCAGGCCTTTTTACCTTCCCAATTTCTCACATGGCACAATTCTCATGTTTCTTTTCATTTCTTGTTCCACACTCAGCAGAATAAACCTGATACACAGCCCTTTAGAACACAGCTACAGACAAAAGCAACTTCCCTTACACTGCAGCTCCTTCAGAAGCAAACCTTCTGTAAAAAGTCTTTTTGCCTTTCACATAGAGCTTTTAGAGTACACTTGAGTCATACTTTCATACTGTTCTCCAGAACCTGACAGCTAGCAATAGAAGGATTTTTTAAATTGAAGTTAAGATTCTCAAATATTCTTAAGAGTCTGAATACTGGAAGTGTAGGAGAAATAAACATCATAAATCTAAATATCATGAGTATGATAACACTGAACAAAGATAAATCAGAGGTTTTTAAGTGAATGGGATAAAAGAAGAAAGCATAAGATGAAAAGAAAATTCTAACTCTCTGGTATATTTGTTTTTTCTTTTTACCTTGAAAGTGCACAGCTACTGATGAGAATGTGAAGGTAGAACCAAGGCAAGAATTTTATTGGGGGAAGCTTATGCTTATCTACTGAAAATTAAGCAGCTTATTAGTGGAGTGGGAAAGAAGTGGGTCATGATATATTGTATTGTGCCAGACCATCTAACTGCTTACTTGCCACTGTAGTTTGACTATTTAAACTGGTTTTCCACAATGTTGGATATCTGCTGGTATCTCAAAGAAACTGAGTTCTTTAACTAGCCTCTTTTTTGCTGTTGCTAATTGCAAACAAAATGTGATAGAAATCAGATCAAAGCACATCATGTCGATGATGTGTCTGCAATGTTAAATAGGGAATAAAAAATTCTACACATATCTAGGAGAAAGTTGTTAAAAACATTTGTGCTGGTATTTTTTCAGTTTTGGTTTGGGTTCTTTTGTAAACAAAGATAAGTTTACTGGATGAGTGGCTTTATGCAAACCCGTCTTTCAAACCTGCCAATATGCCATTTGGATTTATGCTAGCAACTGGAAAAGCAGGAGTAGTTATTCCCTAAGCAGAGGCAATGCAGATCTCTAGCAGTCTCCTATATTCTGTGTGGCATCTACAACCAAGATTTTATCATCAATCAGAGCTAGTAAAATACATTCCAGATAAATGAGGAAACTTCTGAAATATTAATACAGCCATCATTTCATGAGGCTTTGATTTTACAAAAGCGGCTCTTGATAATTCTTTCTGAGGAAACCACCACATATCCAAGCTGGTTATCTTAGACCAACAAAGTAATTGTTTTACATAATTGAAAGTACTGCTCAGACAATGTTTAAATAAAGCAATTGCATTCACATTTGGATAGAAAGTGTCCACTTCTGTCCATCTATAAACTCATTGCAGCTTTCTGATTGGTTTGCAGTAATTGCCAAGACAAATGACGTGGCTCTTCATTCAGCTGGCTTAAGAACTGTAGAATCATAGAATCAGTAAGGGTTGGAAGGGACCTCAGAGGTCATCTTGTTCCAATCCCTCTGCCATGAGCAGTGACACCTCACACTAGATCAGGCTGTCTAGAGCCTCACCCAGCTTGGCCATTAACACCTCCAGCGATGGGGCTTTGACCACCTCCCTTGGCAACTTGTTCCAGGGTCTCACCATCCTCATGGTGAAGAACTTCCTAATATTCAGCCTGAGTCTACCCATTTCTAGCTTTGTTCCATTCCCCCCAGTCCTGTCATTATCCTAAAAAATCCCTCCCCAGCTTTATTGTAGGCCCCCTTCAGATACTGAAAGACCACAATAAGGTCACCTAGGAGCCTTCTCTCCAGACAGCACAGCCTCAACTCCCTCAGTCTCTCCTAATAGCAGAGCAGCTCCAGCCCTCTGATCACACTTGTAGCCCTTCTCTGGATGCGTTCCAGCACATCCATATCCTTCTTGTAACAGGGGCTCTAGAACTGGACACAGCACTCCAAGTGGGGTCTCACCAGTGTGGTGTAGAGGGGGAGGACCACTTCCCTTGCCCTGCTGGCCACACTTCTCTTGCTGCAGCCTGGTGTCTGGTTAGCTTTCTGGGCTGCACAACCATGCTGATGGCTCACATGATACACGAAGGCTTGAAACAATTCTTATTTTACACAATAAATCTCTTTTCATACTCTGTGATTTTGCTATTCTTGTGATGGTTTTCCATACTTCAACAATGTGATTCGCTATATGCTAAAATTAGACTGAATTTGCTTGGTAGGGAAATAAAAAGGAAATTACACTTCAGGTAGCAGCCCTGGTGCTATGCAATTTGCACTAGTTTATTTTATAGTGTTTAACTGTTAGAGTGGCTTGAAGAAGAAAAAAAATTGATCTTTCATGCAAGCAACTTCATTTTCCATTATTTTTACAACTTTTCAGAATGATTTGAAAGAAAAGATGACTACACCACACAAGATGCTTCACTATTAAGAATCAGGACATATACTGATCATATGGTCTGCCTATGTAAACTTGAATCTGATGAACATTACTAACCTCCCCTATCAGATACTAATATGAGCCAAAAGTCAACTTAGTGATCTGATAAGTTACTGACAAATTCACATCCTAATCTAAATGACATTTGTCACACTGAAGTAGAAACAATTATTAACAATTTTCATTTCGTTAGGAGCACTACAATGAAATGTCAACAACTTTGAAAGTGTAGCGGAAGTGTACAAATTAATTTTGATTTTCTGAAGCGTAATTATTTTTGCAGGTACCACACTGTGTAATCACTTTTAGCGCTATTACTTCTGCAATCAATAGTATTTCAATCTAGTTAACTGTTTTCAAACATGGTTTCCTAAGGTCACCCCTTACTGGTAAGGATGTTTTCGGAGGAAGAACGTAAAGAATTGCTTTCCAACTGGTCAAAGATGCAGGGAAATAATAAAAAGCCATACAGGTATGTTCCTATTTTGTTATATTGATTGCTCTAAAGCGGTGTTCAGTACACACACATGTTTCATTAGAAAGCACTATTTTCATGGCAAGTCCGTTTTTGCACACTCGGTGGCAGCATAAGCTCTCACTCACGGGTGCACCTGGAGCTCATCCCGCTCTGCAACTGCAACCTGACTGCAGACCTAATTATATTCCCTTGAGCCAGGCAGTCAGGCCAGATTTGGCCTCACATTAGCCGGATGAATGGTTGGTAATCATCTAGAGAAGTACATTGTTCCCACAAGCTTAGTTAGTCCTCAAGTGCCAGCGTTTGTAATAATTCACAAGCCTGTAACACTTGAATATAGAAAGACCACAAGGAGATGTATCTTGATGGAAAGTTACTTTTCTGCCTTGTGGCTTAAGGCTTTTTTTAGCTGACATTTTGATAAGTACAAATCCATGTTTGGGCAGTAGCATTAGCAGCATTTTTATGTACATTTGGGTGTTTTTAGCAGTTTTCTGGAGATCACTTGTTCTGGAAACCTCTGCCAACTGTATTGCAGCAGAGTAGAAGCAGAATGGTTGCCAGTTCAGCCTGTTAATTGTAGCTACTCAGGCAGTGTTTAAGTTGGTTTGTGGAATCAACAGCAATCCCTTAAGAATCCATTTTACAATGTAGCTTGGGTGTGTGCTCAGGTCTCTTGCTGTAATTGAGCTTTTGACCTTAGTTTAACGTCATTTGCAGAATTGTATCAGTGAGTTATCTGCTTTGGAAGGTATCATTTAGAAGCACTTCCAAAGCTAGGAATGTAAGAATGTATTTGAACTATTAGAATCTATTAGATCCTCTCATTAAAAAGCAACAAAAATAGACAGGTATTTCTGCTCTTATTGCTAAGTCATCCACTGATAGTGAGGAGTAAAACCAGGGAGAGTAACTTTTTGCCATGAGAAAAACAAAGCCAGAAAATGTACAAAAGGAAGTGCCACATCCAGCAGTAACTCGTTGACATCTACCTCTAAATGTTGTTAAAAACAGTAGTTTAGCCATTTACAGTAACATGTTACTTTAAGAATGTGGCGGAATAAAACATTTCAAGAACTGACTTCAGAGGCACAGAATATGCTAAAATCCAGAACAATATTAACGTAAAAGAAGCAGCACATTATTTTTTAAATTATTCTGTTTTTTCTTAAGGAATTATCTGCCTCTGTAATCTTCATGGAAGAAAAACTTCCTCAGTACACTGTGAGCACGTTTCATTGGCTCTTTAGAGGTGCACTTTTTGCATAGTTTAGGGAAATGTAATTAGAAATTGAAGAACTGCACATGTAAATGTACCTGTGTGATAATTGTGCCTTAAAATTCCTGTTTGAATCATTCTCTTTGGCTAACCTTGGGTAAAATACATATCCCTATCTCAGATTTCAGTATTTTGCAATTTCTTTTGATTCTTTGGACAACTAAAACATGAAATTCTTTACAAATACTCTAGAGTCCACTGGCAATTGCTCCAGAGTTCCAGGCAATTGTACTGGAACTGGGCTAAATGCCAGAAAGCTAGGTGAGTTCTATTCTGCTTGAAACTGAGCTACTCTGCAGAAAGGTTTGAATTTTGATGACACAGCAAGTGCACTTGCAAAGTGTTTTGTTGGAATTTTCAGCTGAATGCAAAGTCCATGTATCAATCAGCTTGCACTTGGATTGGACATCATTATCAAAGAAAGCTGCTGATATTTAAAGACAAGCATGTTTCAAGCTCTCAATACCAGAATATTATTTTGTTATTCACATTCTTGATACCTGTTTATTATTCTGCTGCTATTTAATAAATCAGCAGCACTATATGCCAATGACTGCAGTGTATATGAGACAGCAACTGAAAAATCCCTACAAGACCAAATCAGCTGTACTCCATCGTTCTAACTCTTCATCAGTCTCATTGCATCCTTTTTCATACACACAACAGTGCTCTGCATATCTATCCTCTTACTTTATGGGGAGAAAATATCATGCAAGATATGTCATCATAGGTTCAACTGTTCCCAAACAGACCTGCAGCTATGAAGTCTTTGGTTTCTCTTCCAGTATGAGCTCAAGGCAGAATTTGTTTAAGCAGAGAATTTTCTTTTAAAAATAAAATCAAACTGCCAAACTAGATATCTTGCTGTTTTGGAGTTTCTAGGTAATAACTGCATTCAGTAGTATGCACTGTTATTTGAGTTGTTGAATACATTCAGAGTACTGCAGTAGATAACAATCTTGTATTATTTCCAGTTCACCAGAAATGCTGTTCTAATGAATTACAGCTTAATTTTTTATAGCTCATCAGGTTTGGTTAGACACTGTGCATATCCAGGATCATGGGTAATTATCTCAGTTTAACTAGATGGCATTTGGAAGTTACACTATAATTGAATCTTTAATTTTATTAAGATTTTGGTTTTAGTACATGAGCCAAAAGCACCCAAGATTAAAGGAAAAAGATACAGCAGATTACATGCTTATTCTTCTAGAAAGCAGCAAGATAATCTGTCTGCTCTTACATGGATGTCGTCTGTTGTTTACTTGCCAGCAGGTGATTGTGCTAACCAAAGGATGTTTCATGCAATGAAATGTAGTTTGAGGATAAAAGGTCTTATTAGTGAGAAAACCCAGGAACAGGTTACACTGTTTTGTCTACAATCTATCAAATCTTTCTGAAGAAGTCATCACCACTCTGGATGAACCATACTCAGTGGATGAAAGGAAGCATTTTTTTGGTGTGAAATACAGGGATACATCCTAAATCCCACAAAACAATTATTGTATTTAGAAGACAAGATCACTATGTCAAAATTGGAAAAGGAGAAAAGAAGTGAAGCAAACCTTGTCAGCTTCAATTACATCTTCTAGTCACTGAAATGCAATATAATTCAATGTCTGTGTTAGCATTTAGCACTGTTAATTCATGGGCAAGTAATTTAGTTTAATTCTCAATGAGAAATTGAATTTGAGGTGACTCAGCAGGAAAATCAGTGTGTTCTGTAATTGAATGAAAAATAGTTGAGTTATTGCTGGCAGTGAGCTTGATGTAACAAGCCCCTGTATGACATGTGCCATGAAGAGACAACAGTTGAACAAGTATTACATTTATTTCAGATAATGGACCACAATGAAATGCGGAATGATTAAGTACTAAAGAAAACTTCATGACACAAAAGGGCCCAGTTTAGGCAGAAGCTAGAAAGTATTGATACAAACATCTTGGATATGGAGTTTCAGTTTAGACATAGTTGATTCTGTCTTGAGATGGTTAGACAATGTTTCTAGGTCCTTATCAATTTCTCTTTTACTCTTCTGTGGCTGTTAATGTCCTACTGGATGTTGATGTGACTTGTAATCTGAGTGGAAGTAGCAGAGTGATGAATGCTCTCTGAAAGAAAACTCACCCAATAAAAAGACTAGTACATGTACTTTGTTTTAGAGGCTGCATCGCAGCACCTTGTCTTACCTTGCAAATTTGACTGCAAGTTTGACTGAAATTACCTCCTGTGTGATACAACTGCAGCACTTTTTAATAGTCAATTTGGTTATGGTTCTAACATTCTGCAGACAAATAGGTGAGGTTCAGCTTTGTCTCATCCGAGTACAAGACACAAGCTTGTGGGGCACTGAATGAATAAGTATGGTTCCATAGTCAGCCTCAAAGCTTAAATATGAAGACTTCTGAAAAGACTTTCGTTCTAGATCTGGTTTTTTTTATTCAAGCCACAGATAGCCCCCATAAAATAAATTATATAAATGAATACTTGAATTCCTTATTATAACTTTATCTAGAATCTCTTTAAAAATAGAACACAGGTGGTCTCTGAGGCTCTGGTGGTCTGGAGGCCTTCTGATTGCAAGAGCCTTTTGCATATGTGTCTCTTCATGAACAGGTGCTAAATCCTAAGTAGGGCTTTTGCTCCACAACAGCTGCCTGCTTGGGCAGCCTAGTTCAGAAGGTAGCACACTGGCCTTTGCAGAAGCAGTACTAGGGTTGGAGCAGCCATTAGCTTTGGGTTATAGTGATTACAAATCTTGTGAGCTTGAACAAACTCAGGAAGGTGATGGCTAAGAGGAATCAGCAGAATAGTTTGCCTGAGTTAAAAATCTGGATGAATGTGTGTTACTAAGCACATGGCTTTTTCCTTTTCCACTAGATTTGTAGAACAGTGGGCATAGGTGTTCTTAGTAATGTTTTGAATGTTCATCTAAGTAGACTTGCCCATGTAAGTATATTTGCCTTGCCAGGATTTCTATTTTATGAGAAATTCAACTTTCAGAGGCTGACTCCCTAAATACAATGGTTAAACTTGTAGCATGACCACATAGCTTTAGTTTTCCCCTAATATTCACATTTTTATCCTAATATCCAAGATGTATGTTAGTACTTGGAATGCCAGCCTCTCTCCTGTGAAATATGTGACTGCAAACATCAGCAGAAAATATACTTAACTCCAAGATAAATATTGCAGGAAATAGATAACGTGTGGCAGCTCATCGCAGCCTTTGCAAAGGAGTGCTAAATAGCAGATGATTATCAATAGCATTACAAGAATTCTTTTGAATGTGCAGGTATCTGCATTTTTAATTTGTCAAATGCTTAAAAAAGGATACTAAAACCTGATTTAAACATAAAAGCAGATTCATTCTTTTGAACAGGGATTAGAAAGCAAATAATTAATCATACATACCAGAGGATTTATGTAAGCAGCTACTTAAATAAGAATCATGAATCTACAAATGCTGTCTTTCCACCTTTGCATTACCTTGATTTAAAAAAAGAGGGGGGAAAAAAGAAGTAAAAAAAAAAAAAAAGTGTGGATTTGTTTCATTAGATAGCACTTGACATCAAAAGAAAAATGCTGAAATATTCTCCTGGTACCTTATAGAAATAACAATATTCTTTAAAAACATAGTATACTTTTAAAAAGTAGATGGTAAATGCTTTACAACTGCTGGACTTATAAGCTGTAGTGTTGATTAGGTAAATCAGACTTGGGGTAAGTGGAGGCTCTATGGGCCTCCTGCGTCACTGATGTTTGTTTTCCTCTCAATAGCCAGTTGCAAATTTACTTGAGGGTCATGAAGTATAGATTGTCTGGCCTGAACAGGCTTCTAAGTGTTACGGGAAGAGAATAAAACTGACTGGTTTTGACTTCAAGCCAGGTGAAACAAAGTTGATTTCACAGTTATGTTTTCAAATCTGCACATCAAACCAAAATCAAAAGGTCTGGATCTGAGGGAAGTGAAAGAGAAAAACAATTTTTTGCATGAACAACTACAGGATGTGATCACCAAGAGTCACATATCTTTAGTACTTAGTGCCATTCTCTACTACATACTGTAAGAAAAACCTATAGTCTTTGTTCAGCTGAGTGAGTTTCTAGAAGTTCATGACTTGAAGTGAATTCCATGGGATAACGGTTTTAATGAATAAGGATATGTCATTCTGGCAAGACTTCTGGGATTTGAGGGGCCAATACTTTACATATTAGTTTATTGAATTCAGACTGAGATCCCAGAACTATAATAATAAGCTTAAGCTTATAGCAATAAAGCTTCCTCCAGTAATACATTTAAGCTCCAGGGCCCAAATTCCTGCAAAGAAAAACTGAGTGACTCACATTTGTTCAAAATTTAACTCTCACTGCATTTGTGTCCCTGCTACTTCTCCTGCCATACACATGCTCCATAAGGCTTTTTTCTTTCCACTTCGCTGCTAGTTAAACACTCAAGATGTAGAATTAAACTTTGATATAAAGATAAAGGAATAAACAGGAGGAGAAGGTGTGGTGCCTTGCCAGCTACTCTGAGGGTTCCTACCCTTGCGTGCTCTCTTGTGCTTTTACTCTGTTCCATTGCAGACTTAGTTACCATTCTCCTTTTCAGAGCAACATTTAAATCTTGTTGCTACCTTTCCCGCTCTTCCTGTGCTGCAGCCTCACTTTTATTGTGCTGTGCTTGTTTTCATGGATTACTTTTTCAACATCTCTACTGATGAAATTGAACATTTGGGGTTTAAATTCAACAGCTAGAAAAGGAAAGGGTGTCTCTGATCCCCGCCTCCACAGAATTCCCACAGTGCCCCCTACATTGAAAAGCTTTAAATGTGTCTCTCCTTGGAACACCTCACACTGCTGACAGTAATGCTTTTGTAGTATCTACAAATCACTTTATCTTGTTCCAGGAACTGACAGTGTCCCTAGAATACTTTTAAAAGGAGAACTTCTTGGATAAATCCTTCCACTGCTATTTTGGTGTTTGTTTTTTCCTTCTGACTGCATCTTGTGAATATTTTCCTTCAATACATTTCAACAAATGTTACCTTAACCTTTTACTTCTGTTCCTTGATAAAATAACCTCTTTCAGGTGCATAGGCCTGTATAGGATGACACTTTGCACTAGTTAAAGATTAAAATGATAGGATAGAGTATGACAGCTCTTTATTAATGTGTGGTTGTGAATCTCTGATTAAATCAGGAGAGTTAAAGTACAAAAGGATGCATGGCCCACAGATCCACACAGATTTTTAGATGACTTGCAAGCTTACGTTTCATCTCCAAAGTTGTGAATTTTCAGGTCTTCTTATCAGATGCTAAGCATGTCAAGAGTTTGTCCTACCATTAGATGTGGAAGGTAGAGTGGAAAAAGATTTTCAGTGAAACTTTCATAGTGATTGTTTGTGACTCATTCCAGTCTAGTGAGCCACTTTTTAAAGTTCTAAAACCAGTCTTAAGCTGCAATTTGGAAACAACTTCATCCAAGAAGGCTAAAGGAGCATTTTCCACAGCAGTCTGGTGTATAACAGCTGTTGAGAGGAGCAGAATGCTACAACTGCTATGAAAGACTTTGGTTAGCAGCTGTTTTCTAGTAGTCATTAAGTCTTACATATTAAGAGCTGCCATATAAAGTAGTAACTGCCACTACTGTTCTGAACTTCTTGGATGAACAGCAGTTTGCTTTGCAGCCATTTATGTCTTTATGCACACTGGTACATGTGTCCAAGATACTCTGATCTCTGTTGTTTTCCCTACCTGGAAAACACATTTAGAAGTGTAGTGCTTCACTGGCAGGCATCTGAAGAGCAAATTAAGGGGACACATGTTGACTCTCTCAGCACTGGAAGCTATTCATAAAACAACTGCA
Organism: Tricholaema leucomelas; assembly: GCA_013400475.1. Taxonomy (NCBI): domain Eukaryota; kingdom Metazoa; phylum Chordata; class Aves; order Piciformes; family Lybiidae; genus Tricholaema lacrymosa; species Tricholaema leucomelas. The sequence goes on along the minus strand of WAAF01007745.1, from coordinate 49,542 downwards.
CAGTGAAAGGGTGAACCCAAATACGTAAGAATGAAATACTTCTGTTTCAGTAAACCCGTGGTATTTTTCTTATAGAAGTGAACAGGTGGTGCTTTTAATCCAACCAAAATTAACTATGTTCAATAATTTATGCACTCAAATTGACTCTAACAAATGCTGCTTAATTATGCATTATTGGAAAGATGCTTTATGTTGAGTCTCAAATTGGAATTTGGATCCAATTATAGTTATCTTCCCACGGCAGTTTTAGTATGTAATGAAGTAAGGAACTCAAGATGTAAAGAATATTCAAAGTAACTTCGCTCTGAATTCAGCCATGGTCGTCTAGTGTAATTGTCACATCTCCCAACAACAGAAACTTAAAAAAAACCCTTTCTCTTTTAAAATAACTGTTCATGTCAAAGAACATTCTCACAAAAAGGAAATAAAAATAGAGCAGTTCATTAGATCTGTAGTTTGTCTCAGGAAAACATGAATACAGGAATCAGTCTGTTTGAAGTAGAAAAAAGGAGGACAAATAAACAGATTGTCAGTAATCTTTAATGCCTTTTCTCTATCTCACTCTGAAGTAAAACAACAGAAAGCATTGAAAGATAGGTTTACCCAGTTCATGCTAACAGACTATCTCTTTCCTTCCCCTGATTAGTACTTGGAATAATTTTTCCTTATTGATGTTACACTCTTTTTTCCCAATGCATATCTTGCTATTTTGTTCTGAAAAAGTGCTGCTGCAAGATGATCAAATATAACTCTGCTGTGCAGTTTGGGGGAAACTTTGATTTTCTTCTACTTTTAAAATGTTGCCATAAAGAGCTATTTCTGTGTTTTGCAACTGAAAAAATACAAGGTAATGTACTTTTCTTATAACAGGAACTGGAATAATACTGCCGGATTGAATTAGCAAATGCTTTCTTTGGAAGTATGGTTAGGGGCACTGGTACTAACTGCTGCAAGAGATTTGCTGGAGCTGCACAGAGTCCTGCAAATAGATGGAACAGATTGCTCAGCTCACTTAAACTTTTGTAGTTAGCAATGGCTGCCTTGAACAGACACAAAAGTTCAAGAGTCCAAAACTGTCTCTGTGAAATTGCAATATAGCAATATGAAGGTCTCAGAAATATATGGTCTCTCCGATTTGCTTGTAAACATTTTATTGCTTTTAAAGGGCTGCAGGAAAACAAATAAATCAGTCAATAAAAAGGAGAGTGTTAAGTCTCCTGTTAATTTCCTTTCTTCCAAGTTTTCAAATAAGAAATGCAAACTTAAGCAATACACCAACAAACACAAGATGACAACTATTTCTATGCTTTGTCTTATGTCTGTTGTCTTATGACTGATGAAATTTGCCTCTATCTGAAATCTCTTTTCCCCTAGCTTGGTTGTATAACAATATTTTACTCTTCTACCACAATTCACTTCAAATTTACCTTGAGTTTCTGTTGAAGATTAAAAAAGGCCCAGTTCCAATCTCAGAAAACCCTTTTCAGCTGAATTCTTACACCCAGAGGAAAATATCTCTGTATTTTGCTTTAGGCCTTTTAGTCATCAATTGTAGGTCTTTTACAAAAGATGCTCCAAGGCCATCTTTAACCTCTTCCTCCTTTCACTCTCTAGCTGCTGCACAGCAGGGAAAGGACTTTTAAATAGAAAATAATTCCTGAGAAGTATCTGGGTTTATGTATTCCGTTTCTATTGTAGTATGTTTCATACATTTCAGTATATGCAGGTTTATAATGTATTTTTGAAAGTGAGTAGGGAATATTTGATTAGATTGGTTGTTTATGTCACATGTTAGGGCTAGAATAAGAGTGTGGAATTTTCACAGAAAAACAACTCTGTATTTACAGTTTCAGTGTTTTCTCCTGCATCTGAAAATATTCCTCCCATATCTGTCTACAAGAGTTTTTCTGGGTAGTGAATACCAGAGTCAAGGACAAAAATTAAGTGAATGCTTACAATTTTACAAGTATTTTACATTCTCTGTTCTCTGTGCTACCAGTGTAGCAACTCCTGTATCATGAAGCAAACAGCACTTTTTGAACAGAGGAAAAGAAAACTAAGGAATTGTTGTCTGAGCTAGTAAGTGTAGAAATACAAGTTTACTATTATAGGCTCCTAGCTCTTGTCTTGCAATAATTGCTAATATTCCTAAAGGTTTACCTTCAGGAGTCATTAAATGGCTATGAATCATAGCTTCCTTTCCAGGTAAATATTTGGCTGTTATAGCTGCAGAGAAAAGCATGAAGCATGAACCCAAGAATACCCTGAAGTTAAAAACCCAAACAAACAAACCCTGAAAAACAGGTGAAGAAGAAAGATAAAAGAATAAAAAATAATTTAATTTCCACAGTTTTAAAAGCAGACCATGGTTTTCAGGTTGCATGTGTTTTTCTGATCATGAGGTTTATTGATGCTGCTTGTGTTTCTATGCCAAGCACCATAGAAGTTTTTAACACTTTGAAAATGAGTCATCTGACTTCCTTTGGGATGCTGCTGGATTCCAATCCTAGCAAGGTGTCTTGTGTTGGAGGTATTGTAAACTGGACACTGAAAAGGATTAAAGGATCTGGAACTCCTGATGCCCATATAATCTTGACTAAATGCAGTTGCTCTGCTTCTTTCTTGCACATCTTCCATTATTAAAATTAATTAAAACCCATATTTCTTTCTGCAGCTGTCCTTCAGAGGCATTATTCTCTCCTTTGTCAGCATCTTACTCCTTATGTACTTGAAAAATGTCATTACAACCCCATCCTTTTAATTCTGTATTTTTTGCCTTATTGTGCCTAATATTCTTGCAAAGCGAAGCTTGTGCCTTCCCTGTTCCTCAAGGACTATGTTGGTTTTATACCTTCAGATCTTCCTCATTTTCTTCACTTTTTCATCATCACTCGCCTGAAGTGCTTGCTGTGGATAAATGTATAATCTTGGACCACACATAACCCTTGAGAGTATGTTGTATAGAAATAGTTTTCTGGGGCTAGCACAATAGACATCATCACGATAAACATTGAAAGAGCACTATTTTCACATACCACCTAACAGAGAGTAAAGGTTAAAGTGAAGGCAAAAATGAACAGTACCCTCAGCCCCCCTCTTCTCACCTTAACAGAGGGATTGGCCATCAGGCACTGGTACTGTGATGAACTGAAGCATTCCAGTGGTATTTTGCTTTGGATGTTATGACCTAAAGGTCTTTGACAGGACAAGAAGAAATATCTTTTATTGAAACATCTGATACAGTTAGAAATCTCAGATGCACTTTTGGGAGCAGAGACCCTTGTTCTGGTCACCTTAGAAGCTTTTTATATGTTTTAAGTCCTCTCTTCTCTGCCTTCTAAATGACCAGTGTTTATTTTGGGGGAATCAGAAAGGGTGTAGCAGCACTGGTCTTTGAAGAATTTTCCTCAGTATCAGGATTCCAAATTGCCAGTGTTTTGATTGTCTACTCCCTGGGTTTTAAAAAAGAGCAATATGCAAACATATTTAGACTGTGAATTTGACTTATTTTCCTTCCATGCTGATTTATTTCTAGACTTCCTGATCAACTAATTCTCTCTTAATTGAATGTAAGCATGGCACAGTTGATAAGAACTGTGAATCTGTAAACATTCTAAACTGAACACCCTCAAAACAAATTGTGTCCCAGGGCCTCAGGAGCAGCATTTGGGATTGAGAGACAACTTGGCCAAGTCTTGTGTAATGTGGATGTGGCCAGACTGTTTGGAGTGTGCTAGCTCTGGCCATGTGTGGACTTTAGCCAGATTATACACATAGCTTCATGAGTCAGGTTGTCTCCCCAAAGAAATCAAATGACTGAAGTAATTGCTGAGAATACAAAACATGCTGCTTAGCTGGACTCTAATAAAAAACAAAAGTAAAAATCAGGGCACAGGAGTTTCAGAAGTGCCATGGGCTGAGTAAATACATTATGTATCCTGTTATGTGTTTAAATTGAAAGATTAATTAAGACTTATACAAAATTGCTTTTACTTTATTATAAAAAATAAAGTCTTTATTGTCATTTTACATGCAACTTAATACTAAATTTAGAATTCTATATAGTTGGATCAGTACATTATATACAGAGGGAAAAAAAACTCCAACTGCTCTTTATATCTGTACACACAGAAATGAAGGCTGAGTACACAGTGATTCACTGCATAAAAGGCAGCTATCTTCAGAGCTCTGTTCAGAGCAATAGATGTGGAGAAACACAAAGTAAAAGAGAAGGAAGATGATTAATGTCAGAGCAGTTGTGAAACTAACGTGGCCCTAAATAATAACCATTTAAGTAGTACTGTTCATATGACAGAATGACCAGTGCGTTGCAGAGGGCTCAATTTGAATTGCATATTATGTTGTGAAGAGGATAAGATACAACCAGTGTATGCTGAAGCAGATAAAGTTAAGGTTCTTTTCTTCTAGAAGTAAATAAAGGCAGAAACCCAAATCAAAACAAACAAACCCCTCAGTGGATGGCAAATTAACTTGGATTGTGGGGAGAAATGAATATTGTAGGTAGCTCAGGATTTCCTGGTAGAATGATTTCAATTTGTGGAGGGACACCTGTACATGTAAAACAGGAGAAAATAATAGTAAGTCACATTAGTTTCCAGTAACACTGACAGTATTTTGAAATGTGGAAGTAATTATTTAACAATTAAGATATTCCCCAAATGCAGGTAATAAATGCCATTTCAGGAATACATGAATTGAGTTGCACATTTGTGTATTTATTTGTGTTTTTAAACCAGTAGTTTAAATAGGTAAATAAATTTGGTAGACAAAGTACAAAATTTATTTATACTCATTAATTGCTTAATTAAACAATGTTAACTGAACACTCACATTCAGATTGCTCTAACAATCTAAACAGCAAGTGTGTGTGAGATCTTTTGGGAACTAATAATATTGAAGTAGACAAAGTAGTGTAGTATACAGTAGAAAAACTGTACATAGCTGAAGATTTGGTTTGCTGTAATACACTGGCCCATGAGTCAATCAGAACTTTCAGAAACTTCCAGCAACCAAATATTTTCTGATAGACATCACTGAGTCAACAAGGAAGTACACCTTTAAAGTCAAAGCGTATAGAGAATACAAGACTTCATTCTCCCCATATGAGCATTCAGGCATAAATACAAATGTTGCTTGCAATACTCAGGTTAGTCAGACTTTCAGCAATATGTTCAGGCTTCAAGTCATCTGGCAGGTAGATATGAGAAGAGATGGTTTACACTAGGAACATCTGAAGTGCCTGAAGAACAGCTCTCAAGTTGATGAGACTGTAGCTAGCACAGCAGTATTCGTATAACGAAGACTCTAAAAACAACTCAGTAAAATAGCTGCTTTCTGTAGGTTACAAAGGAAAACAAAAAGATAACTGTGATTCTGTGATGCTGCTTTAAAGAAGGGTGCCTTCTAGTGTTAACTGTGTTTTATTAGGTCTGTTGGAATGGACCTTTAATGGTCATCTAGTCCAATCTCCCTGCAGTAAGCAAGGACATCCCCAACCAGATCAGGTCACTCAGAGCTCCATCAAGCCTGACCTTGGATGTCTCTATATTTTCAGAGTTAAAGGATTTATATGTATCATTTTTAATCTGTATAACAGTTTGAACACTGAGGTTTGAAATATTTTTGCTTAGAAATGTTGCTATACTACTACATGGGGTTTGAAATTTGTGGTAAAAACTCTAGTGATTTCTGTGAAAGAGCAGTAACATGAAAAAAAGAATTCCATCTCACCTCTGTCACACAAGAAAACTTTGGGTTCAAGAATCAAATTCAAAGCAAGTTTGGAAGGCTATAGGTCTGCTAATGCTCCCTATCTGTGTTTGTATATCTCATTGTTACCAAGGACCCAGAAACTGTGATTTAAATCACCTTACACATTTCTATATGTAGTTTCATTGAATACACCAGTGAATAGCCTTTTCTGCCTCTATGTTAATTCTCTTTCAATAGCTTCCCAACAGCTGCTTGTTCCTACCTCTCTGTTACTGAAACCATAAAATTTTGCTAGAGTTTTGTGTGAGTGGAATAGTGTTTACAGTACTCTGAAAATACTCTGCACACATTTCAAGGTACTAGCTTGAAGTGTGACTCGTAAAATGTTGGAATGCCTTCAGACCCTAGAATTTAAGCATTTTATAAGAAAACTATCTCTGGACATACCTGTTTAAGCTAGTACAGTACTGATGTAAAGGTATCAGTCATGCATTTCAGTCTAAGGATGACAACAGTGGCTTTAAATATACGTGCCTGTTCTTCCCTGCTGCCTTAAATGATTGTTGCATCACGAAGGACATTTTTCACTGAATGACTTTCAATGCTGAAATGAAGAAAGACACTTCTAAGGTAAAGAGGTGCTCAAAGGCCAAAAAAAAACCCCAACAAACCAAAAAAAAACAAACCACCAAACCTGAAGCAGCTTCCCTGCCAATAGAGAGTTTTTAGCATTTGCATTATTTAGAACATACAAGAGCTAAACTGCCATCAAAGGTAATAGATAAAAATGATGCCATAGCAGAAGTGTTGAAGGCCAGAAGATGGATGGGAAACCTTGACAGGCTTTTTGTTAGTGCCTTTAATGTTACAGTGCCTGAAAAGAAAGCAGATATTTCTTATCCTGTGCTGGCAACATATTCTTCATTTAAAATGTAGTAGCAAATAAATTGTGTTTGCAATTATCACTGGGTTTGTGTGTATATGTATCTTAAAAGCTTGATAATCAGGAATGTAGTGACAAGGCTGTCAATAAATTTTGCTACTCTGAAATGTCTCACATTTTGAAGAGACTGGTAAAACCTCAAATATCATCATTTCTCCATCTGATCTAGGAGTAGAAAAGTGCACAGATGCTTAGTGCAGCAATTCAAAACAGAAACCTAAAAACCTACCTGTATTTTTGGCTGTTTGTAGCACTGTTTAATTTGCAAGCCACATACCCCAAAATTATTGTTCATTTACTGCCTTCATATATGAAGAGCTTTTGGAGATCAATATCATAGTATCACAGTATCACTAAGGTTGGAAGAGACCTCACAGATCATCAAGTCCAACCCTTTACCACAGAGCTCAAGGCTAGACCATGGCACCAAGTGCCACGTCCAACCTTGTCTTGAACAGCCCCAGGGACGGCGACTCCACCACCTCCCTGGGCAGCCCATTCCAGTGGCCAATGACTCTCTCAGTGAAGAACTTTCTCCTCACCTCGAGCCTAAACTTCCCCAGGCGCAGCCTGAGGCTGTGCCCTCTCGTTCTGGCAATATGATCCAAGCTGAGGGATGCAGTCAGCTGTCCAATACAAACAGGATAAGAAACTCCAAATCTTTAACTAGATGATTTAATTGTATTTTTTTTAATACTCTGTAGGAGAAAGGTTCAATGTACAAAAGCCTTGGACAGCTGAAGACTTATCTAAAACACTTCTAGAGAATTGATAAGAGCACAGGAGTCTGAAAATCTGCAAATATGCCAAGGATCATAATATGCAATGGATTCTGTCAAATTATAGACTTTATATTTCTATGTCAGACATTTTCTATGCATTGAGTTTGCTTTATTCAGAAGTGAAATGGCTATTTCCGTCACCATTCTAAAACACTCTACCTGGAAACTATTAGTTCAGCCAGGTTTAGCACAGAAACACTCTACTGCTTTCATAAAATTGGTGTGTTTTCACTTGGGGGGAAAGTGTGCCATTAAGCATTGTTGTATCAAAATGAATCAGATTCTCTACTTGCAGAAGTGGGTGCTGCATTTCAGACTTCACAGTGACGGTAGTGAATTCCAAGTTTTATGTGAAGAGGTTCCAACGCGATCTCTTGCTTGTTGAATAGTGTACTTTTGCTTATTCAGCAAATGTTTTACTTCTCAGCTATTCTGTTGCACATATCCGAAATATTTCAGTATAGCACATAAAGGATTTTAGAACAGTGATATTATAAATGTCCTCATGCTATAGCACATCATGCTGAGTGCTCTCTTGGGAAGACGTTTAGAGATCTTCGGAAGCAAAACTTTTACATTTTCCTGTGTTCACTTTCTTGGCCCACCAACCATGGGTTTGCCTGTTTACACTGATTAACAAAAATTGACTTAACCAACCAAGAACATGCAGATTGTAAAGATCTTGCATCTTCCATCATGTGCTAGAGATGTAGTTTCACATTACCTTGAGAAGATAAATAAAATGAACATGAATGAACATTTGCTTTCATATTCAAAGATGAAACTGCATGGTTTATTTCCAAAATAGTATATCTGCAAAAAATTAAGAGCTGCAAGGATCCAATTAGCTGAATGAAACATTAATTTGTGTCATGAAGTAGTCACAGAAGGGAAGGTAAAGACATGTTTAGGAAGGCTGAATTGGTGAAGTCTTGCTGAGTCACAGCTTGAAAGCTATCTGAATGATGTAGATCTCATTAAGCATCATCAACTTAAAACCATTCATGGTGATGAATACAACTGATATGAACTTCAGCCCAACAGGAGATCCGAGCTTTCTTTCTAAATGAAACACAGAAGTATTGTTAGTTATACTATATAGTGTGGATTCCATGTGTATTGGGCACTGCTGTAAACAGGGATTATGCAGCACATCTGTACTTTCCTCCCAATACTTGTGAAACTTTCCCTAGTGGAATGGGTGATAAAGGGAAATTATTACATTTGCTCACTGTTTCCAGTGCACTGAGAGTCTTAACTGCGTATTTACTTTTCTTTCTTTCCTTCTTTCTTTCTTTCTTTCTTTCTTTCTTTCTTTCTTTCTTTCTTTCTTTCTTTCTTTAAATAAGAAATAGAGATAAATCAATAATTGTTAGCTGCTGAAAACTTTGGATATTTGTTGAAGAACTGGGTAATCATGGTTGCATTAGTGGAGACATTGCTCAGAGCACGAAATTACTTTTCTGGATAACAGCTAATATAGTAGTTATTGACAGCTGACAGGCCAGTGTAAAAAGCTGTCTCTTCTGATTAGCCTAAATGACAGTAACTCATTATGACCTGCACTTTTGTCACACACTTTAACAAATTCTTTTCACTTACAATTTGAGGAATATTTCTTTATCCTTGCTCAGCTCTACAGACTTCCTCAACATCAGGAATGTTTTGCAGTGCTCCATCTTTCTTCCCCTTCTCTGAGCCCAAATGTTGTCTATCGTAAGTTATGAACATTGCTGACAAAATATGATTGCTAGATGTTGCTTTGCATATTTCTGAAAGCAAAATCATACAGTGCAGAAAAATACTAAACCCTCCCTGCTCTAACTGGATATCTCAAATACCAAAGGGTATGATTTTAAAATAGTCATGAGATAGGCAAAATGCCAGCCTGGGAAGGGAGGCATGAGGGGAAATCAATAAATTGATGGTTCAGCCTCAATGGTTGTCATTTGGGCTTTGGATGAATTGAAAGAATCTTTTAAATTAAAAAGCAAACAAGCAAAACAAGCACCATAATCCACCAACTAGTGCTGCTTGAGGGATTGCCTCTTCCTATGCTTCCAAGAGGGGCACTCAAAATACCCCATTTTAAAGAGATACTTAAGCTTTTCCCATATAATGGCTGCAAGCAACATTCTGCATTGAAACTCCACTCATTCTTTCTGGTTTCTGAAACTTTAGGTATATCACTAAATATTGCCAAGACTTTCTTATAAACTAGGAGCACATCAATTACAGTCACAAAATACTTTTGACATAGTAGCTGAATTTCTTTATCTGTTCCTTTAGGAAGGATAACGAATACCTTGATTTGTGGGGAGGAAAAAGGCAAATTAAAAATGCTGGCAGGAATAGGTATGCAGAGTTACAAGCATAAAGATGCACTTTTTTGCACATTTTATACTTCAAAGCTCATCAATACCAGGAAACTTTGCAGTATGTGCTGTAGAAGACAAAATAATATTATGGCACTAATACATTTAAGGCATTGAATTTATACAGTTACCCAATTTGTGTGCATAAGTCATCGTGCTATCTGCAAACAACAGTATGAGCAGCTCCATGAAGATTTTGCTCATGCAATTGCATGAGTTAAAAATGAAGCACATTTTTTCAGAGTGTTCAAACATTGTATTTGCTTACTGCATGGAAAAAACAGGTTTCAAGTCAAAGTAAATAAATGACCAAAAAGGCAGAAAGAAAGGATTTTAAAGAGATGAGGCAGCAGAAGCAAGACATCTTTCCCCATTCTGAAATGCTGTGTGTGTGGTTATCAGTGCTAAAGTAAAAATATTAGTTAGTACGAGCTGATTACATCTGAATAGGTATGAGGTTGAAAATGGTCCTACATGACCTACTGTTGACTCTGCTATCGAGACAGAGATTTGGAAGAACAGAAGAAAAGGGATTTATATTTTTTGACACAAAGTCATTAAGAGAAAAAAACAAAGGACTCTACAAACCAAAGCAGGACTAAAAGATAAATTATTGCATTATTATTTCAGAAGTTATAGGCAGATTTATAAATCAGTGAGGGGAAACTGTTGGGGGAGACACGTTAAACTAAAGAGTGCTCTTCAACATGAGGGAGATGTTTTGGCTGTGGGATAAAAGAATAGAGTTTGAAAAGTGTCTGGTTTATGGAATTTTAGTTTTACAGAAAAACACACAATTCAAGAACCTGCAGGGACAGTGAGATTTGCACATTCTTCAGGTTCTAGATAGATGATCACATCCACACAGTTTATTGTCAGAAACATTACACTGCAATTTATGAAGATTTTAATGGCAGGATGATACTGTTTTGATCATTTACATTTTGTAATTGTGTCACATTAATTGCTGTTCCTCATGTCCCTGATAAAGGACAGGTTTCGAATAGAAGTCTACTTTTACCTGTCCTTTTTGTTGCTGAATTCAGCAGAGGGTCACAATGAAGCTTTACTGCCCTCGGATAAGAAAAATACAATTTGCAAATGAAAAGCCAAGAGCAGACACAAATATAGGCAGAATTTGTACTGCTGCACAATAGTTTTTAAGGGTGATGATACTTATCATAAGATGCTGTAATAGAATTAATTGGTAAAAGGTCTTTATTTGCTGTTGGCCAAGATATTTCACAAACTTTTGAGCAGAACTTCCTGGTGAGATCAATAAAGAGTTCAGCCTAGAAAGTGAAGGCACAGTGCGATCCATAGAAACCCTTTTGATGATTACAAAGCAGTTATACAATGTTAAAAGTTTGGTTTTTTAAATCTTGTTCTCAACTGTTTCTGAGTTGCTTAGGCTACCTAAACTGCCACACCATTAAAATCCCTAAGCCAAGCTGCATTTCAGATTGTATCATTTACGACTCCACCCAGAATGATGACCATGCTTAGAAAGCTTGGGATAGTGAACTCCAAGGTTTTGATGTTGCATAAAAAAGCAGAACAATGGAACTTTTTAAAAAAAGAGTTTCAACAGACTTAGGCATAAGTGATGATGCTTCAATATTTAATGTAATTATTCTTAAGTCTGGGGAAAACTATACCCCATATTGTACTGAGGAAGGCCAGAAAGAACAATCTCTTAAAACTTCTGAAAACTATTTGACTATCTTCCTGGATGGCTTCAGATTACTGGAACCATTTTGAAGTACTACAAATCTCCTTTAAAATGAAATACAAACCTTAGGGGGGAAAAAGGCAAGGTAAGAAATAAAACTGAATTTAAAAGACCAATTATTTATAATTCTACTTCACAGAACATCAAACAAGCAATCAATAGGCAATTTCCCCCAGTAGCTGCTTATTTTATGTTATCCAAGGTCTTACTGTATACACCTATTTTATTTTGCCAGTCTTGGCAATCTAGTACATTTGTTGTCTTGCTCTCTTGTTGAATCTCAATCATTCAGGTCTAACTTTCATTTGATCAGGCATTTATTAAATTTTAAGTCTAATTTCATACAGAATTTTAGTGTCTTTTTATTCTAATGGCAGTATTACTCACTTTAAACAAAAATATTTTCAAATGAGGACTTCTCATTTGCTTCATTCTTTTACTGTGAGTCTTTGACCTGCCCCCAGAGCTCTCCACAGTCATGACAGTGGCGAGGTTGTTCTGTGTCTTCCTGCACAAAATGAACCTTAAAGTTATCAGTCCTTTTTTTTTTTAAACAAAACCACAGCTTTTACTCGTAAATATTCAACTGTCCAAACTATAAAGCCTAAACTACTGAAGGTAAGAGTAATTTTCCTTGCCTTTCTTTCATATAAGCCCATCAGTTGCTTCTCCGAGCTGTGAATTCAGCAGTAAATAGAGAATAAAATACGGAGTAATAAGAAATTGGATGCAAGTCACTGGACACAAAATGATGATTTCTTTGGGCATTTGCAGGGAAACAACAGTAACAACTTTCAACAAATAGCAACTGTTGTTTCAATAAATCCTTGAACATCAACTCGAAGGTAACCGTTGATAACAGTTAAGACCACTGTTGCTGTTTATTAGAATTAAGCAGTGTTCCGTACTGCCTCATGAGTACACACAGTGTGTGTAATGAGCTGTTTGTAAAACTTTGTCATCTAAGGCTTTTTAGCCAGGTATCTGTTAGGGTCTGGGGTGTTTTCTTGGTCTTAATGTTGTCAGTATTTGTCTTCCCATGCTCACTCTACATTGCTTGGTAATGGGCTTATGTTAAGATTAGATCAGAGTTGTGGTCAGGGCATTTAATAACTGGAAAGTAAATAGCAGCTTTCACCCAAAAATTGACCTATCCCTCAAGCCCCTGGGAGCCATCAGTTAGTCTATTAAACTCTCTTATCCCCATTTTGCTTGGAATAGACTTCCACCTTCACAGAGGTGCTCTCTCTTGAGCAGCCACTCTACTAGCAGTTTCACACCACTCCTAATGAGCAGCAGATGAACAGCTACATGTAGCATTGGCTGTCTCAAGCCATCCAATTCTCACCCCAACTTTGCACATGTTAACATGTTGATAATGACATTTTCTCTGGTCCGAGTTCTTCATTACCAAGATTAACCTTCATTTAATTCTTCATTCTAATATTATATCTTCAATGTTAAGTCTTCTTCAGGGATCTCTTATAACTTTCTTAAACCTCAATTTAGTAAATGCTGCTTATTCCTACCCCATTATTCTATTCATTTCTTCTAAGGGTATCTATTCTTACCTAGAATTGTCAAGGAAACCACCACCTTTGGCTTAAACAACATCCCCAGAGCTTGAGAGAGCAGTGTTGTTAGATGGAAAAGTGAAAATTGTATTTTAATTCCCTCCCTCAATTACATTAAATTATGTATGATCTCTCCTTTGCTTAGTGCATCCCTTAAATTAGAAAGTTTAGATAGAAAAAACCCTCTGTTTTCCATTACTAATTTCCTGACAATTAAGCATATACTGACTTCTTTTCAAAAACTATTAAAGGTTTGAAGTAGAGTCCCTGGATCCCCAGATCTTGTAATGAAGATCAAGAACACATCCCACCCTGTATCAGTTATTATTTTAGTTACTATTATTTTATCATAATGTCAATTCAGTGCTGCTTCTCTTCTCACTTTGTAGGCAGGACAAAGATAGCTCTTGACAAGAGAATAATAAGTAATTATCTGAGAGTTCCCTTTCTCTTTGCTCTATAAAGGAACATTTCCCCTCCTCGACCCTCAGCTGGAGAAAGCTATTTATCCTTTGAATAAAAAATAGAAAAAAATCAAGTGAGAATCATCACTTAATGCCAGTTAAAATGCAGAGGATTGTCTTGATTTAACCTCAGCTGGCAACTAAGCCCCATGCAGCCACTCACTCACACACACACACACACACACACAGACTCCCTGCCCTGGTGAGATGGGGAAGAGAATCAGAATAGTGAAAGGGAGGAAACTGCTGGGTTGAGCTAAGGACAGTTTAATAAATAAAGCAAAAGCTGTGCACACAAGCAAAGAAAACCAATTCATTCACCATGTGCCACGGGCAGGCAGGTGTTCAGTCATCTCTGGAAAAACAGGGCTCCATCATACATAACAGTGACTTGGGATGACAAACACTGTCACTCCTTTGTGTCCCCCTTTTGCTCCTTCTCCCAGCTTTACATGCTGAGCATGACTCCACAAGGTCTGGAATACACCTCTGATCATTTGGGGTTGGCTATCCCAGCTGTGTCCCATTCCAACTTCTTGTGCACTCCCAGTCTACTCCCTGGTGGGATGAGGTGCAGGAAAGGCCTCGGTTCTGTGTAAGCTCTGCTCAGCAATAACGAAAAGACCTCTGTGTCTCCAGCACAAGAATAGATCAAATACACTAAATACAAAGCATGGAATTTGAAATCATAGGTGAGTCAAAAGAGAATTTATACATTATTATAGTGTTACAAAGTTTCTATCAGACATAGCTCATCTTGCTTCTTATCATAGTTGTTTAAAAATGATAGCACAACTTGACTTCTGTCAGATGTCAGACCTTCTTTTCACTGAACTCTCTTTGCTTTTAAGGAACAGTTTACCACAAAGTGATTAGCACATAATGAACAATGTGAGAGGAGTAATGGGCACAAAGACTCAAGAAAGCACAGAAGATCAAAGAGATCAAGATAATTAGAATAACTTGATGACAACTTAACCACAATATCCATATTTGTAATATTTTATAAAGGAGAAATCTTTATCATCATGGCTTAAGTGTAAATCATAACCTCTTAAACTAGCCCACAGAAGGTGTTGAAATGCAAAAAATATTTAGAGACTGAATGAGGTGCCATTGTCTGGTTGATTGGACAGGGCTGGGTGATAGGTTGGACTGGATGATCTTGGAGGTCTTTTCCAACCTGTTTGATTCTATGATCCTATGATTCTATGAAAGCTAAAGCCAAGACTGGTACACTAAGGAATTTTATCTTCTCACCAGACCCTCCTTCTAATCCTGGCCCTGGCTGCTTCCTTGGATTTTCTGCTTCATCTGCCATACTTCCAAGCTACTAACAATCCTCATGCTCTTTCTGGAGCACACTCTGGCAATGCTTAAGAAATGTGGTTTGACAGTGGCATCAAGCATGACTTCTACTATTTTGTAGACTCATAGTATAGAGATGTTTTAGCACCTCCTTGAACCCAGTTTTCTCTGTGGTTTGTTTTTAACCTGTTTTTTGGTGTGGGTTTGTTTGTTTGTTTGTTTTGGTTGGTTATTTCCTGTGTTTTAGGAGTGTTTTGTTTTTTTTTTGTTAGTGTTTATTGGTTTTTTTTTTTGTTTCCCCCAGCGTTGCAGATATCTGTCAGCTGCTGGTGCCACGGGAGATGTGGCCAAGATCCTCACAGATCAATGCGATCATAAGCAATGCCACATGGACTCCAGACCCATTCAATGTGAATTATGCCAGAGATTCTTTATTGATCATTTTGGCTCTCATTATATAGTCTTGGGCATTAGCGCACACACTCACACACTAGCATAACGGGCAAGAACAACCCAGTCCTTCTGCATAAACCCCACCTTGTTTTCCACATGAATGAAATGTCCCTTATCTATCCTTTCCGAGAGAAGGTAGCCAGCAGCTGCTGGGAACCAAGGCCACCACTCATTTGTTATTATTCTTCTCACTTTCTATTCCTACACCCCAGCTTATCAGAAGAGATTAAACACATCTAAAGAATGAAGCTTTTCCACTCATTTTTCTAGTCTCTTAGATTTATTTGTCTTTAGCAAACATCTATGCTCCAAATGTTTTGTGGAGGGGGAAATGCACATATATCTTTCTAGCAACATTAAACAAGGCAAGAAAAGTGACAAGCATCCCATAAGGCAGTATAATTAATACCTATCACTTCTCAGTATTCTCAGCTGTATGTTTTTCTTCTGTACTTCTTTCTCCAGCCCTTCACTGGAGTGATTAAGATCATCTACACCTACACTCTCAGAGGGAACATAATGAAATTATAGACATTTTCTTTCAAATTTAATAAAGAGCAACATATGTGTTCCAGAGATGGAACTGGGATGTTGTTACTTATAAACACAAGAATTTTCTTAAGCTTAAAATGAGACTATTTTTCACATCCCGATCTAAGCTACAGCCCACTTCAATGACTCACAGAACTACTTACTAGCATTGAGAAATTACAGGGGTGACAAGTAATTGCAGCAGTTTGTTCCATTTTCTTTCGCTGGTTAATGTGGTAGTGAAGAACTAGATGAAGCTTCTGTAGTTGTCTACGTAAAAGAAAAAAAATAAATCTCTATTTACCATTTACTTGAAATTTCTCATGATATACCTTGATCCTAAAATAATGTTTCCTGTTCCTGTGGTTTTCTAGTGTTAGATTGTTGTACAAATGGGAGGGGGCGGGGGAAAGATAAAATTCAGGCTACCAAATACAGGGGAATAATCTAATAACCATACGATTTTAATACTTGACCTGGCAGGATTACAAATGGAACTGATTCTCCATAGCTTTTGTAAAATGCATTAATTTAAACCCAGAACTTTCTTTAGTCACAAGAAATTTTAAAACTTCACTTTAAGATTTACTTTAAAGTAACATTTGAGAGGCAGACTACGTGCTACAATTACGAAAGGATATTAGTTCCAAATTGATTTGGTGGACCTTCACTAACCTCTAGCTGCATGTAGACTTACGATCTAACAAGATTTGCACAAAAGATTAAGAAATTGATGCTCTGGTTCAAAACACACAGAGAATGGAGAGAAGAAATATCTTCTTTCCCTCTCTAGCCTCTTTATAATATATGCAGTTATGTATGTGGATGGTAACTCAGGGAACTGACAGTTTAAAGCCCAGCATTTCTTTCTGCCATTCAGATTTTCTGCTAGGATATTTTCCTTGGTTTATTTGTGCTCTAGTTTTGGCTGGGGTAGAGTTGATTTTCTTTATAGCAGCTAGTATGGGGCTGTGTCTTGGATCTGTGTTGACAGTCCAGAAATGCTTTCTTTAGTGCTTATACAGAGTCAAGGCCTTTTCTGCATTTGGCACCATCCCGCCAGCAAACAAGCTGGGTGTGCACAAGAAGTTGGGAGAAGACACAAATATTCTTATCTCAACCCATGAGTTTTCTCCTTTCAACTCTATGCCACCCCATCCTGCTGCGGGGTGAGTGAGTGGCTATGTGGTGCTGGCTGAGCTCAAGCCACACAATTTACTATGAGAACTATTCTAGAAGTCATCTGGGTTAGTCTGTTGTAAATTATCCAAGAACTCAGCTTTGAATTTTGTAGATGCTCCTCTTCTACTGTCCCTCTGGGTGAAAGTAACAAAGGTCAGAGTCTTCACAGGTGCACTTGTCACTTGCTGAGGTACCCAGAGAAAGTGCTCTGTTTCTTTACATTAGGCACTCTGTACTCCAGATGCTGGAAGGGTGAGACACAGAGGAATCTGTCGGAAGACAGATCGAAACACATGAGAAAGGAACACACTGTCAATATGTATTAGAGATGAAGAAACCAGATTCTTTTTTTTTCCTAGTTTTATCTCTATCAAATGATTTTTCATGAGAAGTGAGTGTCTGAAATGCATATTTACAGGTGCAGGTCCACTGACTTCAGTAGTAACAATCTTAAACCTTAATTTTGAATAAACAAAATTAAAGTACCTGGGTGATCTTAATCAGCTTAGAATTCTACTAATCAAAGACTTCAGTGATACTCTAAATTCCTCAAACACGGTAAAAGAAACCTGCTAGGAATTAACCCCTGATCTGGTGAAGAATTGTGTTAAGTACTTTACAAGAAGTTCAGCTATTATAATTAGGAAAGTCCTTAAATTCACAGGTGTCTTCTTAAGGTTAAGGGTGACAACTCTTCGTGTGCAGGATTATTTGTGTGGGTGGAAGCAGCAGGTGGACTGATGAGGTTTCTCTGGGTATAAAGCATTCAGTTGGCAGGCTCTTTGAAAGTGCATGTGTGTTAGTGCAAATGGATTGTATGTTTTTAAAGGTAATGAAATTTTATTCTTTTTCCCTCCCTATATCATATGATAATACCAGCACTAAACAATTATATGTATTTTGCTCTTTCTTGCATTGTTGTTTCAGAAACTTCTTGTTTGTTTGTTTGACAAATCTGATTTTTCTGTTGCTCCAAGATACAAATGGGAGCCATCATACCCTAGAAACAGGCATTGTTTCACAGTGGTGAGTGTAAAAGTTCTTTCACTTTATCTGCGTATGTTGAGGTTTCTTAGTGTTTTATGTCTGCCCTTCAGCTTTTCCAGCATTTGTGTTACACTATTAAATAGTCTTTTAAGTATAACAAATACCTGATATATCAATTTCTCATCTTGGTCTTATATTGGGTGTTCTTGAAAGAATTATCCCATCCTCTCAGATCACAATTCTTCCTTTATACTTTTTCCTTTGCCATTCTTATCTTTAAGATTTTTGTACCTCCTGCTTGATCTTTCTCTTTCCTCTCATTGCTATCAGTTTCCCTTGTTCTCCCAAGAAGAAGATAACTTTATTTTTTCAATTTTCATTCAGTATTTGATGAGTTTTGTTTCTGCTTTCTATGATGCCTTCATTGTAACAGCAATTAACATAGGTAACAGAAATATGTCGAGGTCATTATAATTTTGTGGTGTTCTGAGTATGGTCTCTGTGTTAATCTGAAGCTTAGTTTCATTTCCAAAAACTGACTCTGTTGTTCTTTAGTGTTGCCTTCTAGTTGTGCATGCTTTCAAAACCTTCAGTTGTTTTCTAAATAGAATGTTTCTCTAAAAACTGAGAAATAAACAGCTTACTCAGATTTTCATGGTGGATGTTTATGGGGGTGTTTAGTATTTAAAATATGGGGGAAATTAGCAAGAAGTCTTCTATAATGAATGCTGTATGGTGTTCAAGGGCAAAATTTGTAGCTAGGATATTTTTCCTTATTGAAGGCAGACAGAAAACCAGGTATCTGAGCCAGTAGGTGGAGGTCAGAGCAACATCTGCTTTATTCATGGGAGTACAGCCTTTTGCAGCTTGCTGTTGTTCAGTGAATCAATTGAGCATGTAATAAGAAGAGCTCCAATACAGACAAGATGCATGGAACATATTGATTAGAGCCTAAGTAAATCTGACTGTGGAGTATGTGCAGAGGCTGACTCTACCTCAGGTAATTAAATGCCTGTGGAACAAGTATTAGCAGCAGCTTTCTTACAGTGTTCAGGTATAAAGAGTCTGCAACTGGAATTTGTTTTATTTATCAAATAATGATATTTGTCTCAGATTGCTGTAAATCTGCCAGTGCAGATGATCTGTATTTCCCTAATTAGTTGAACGTGTAGTGCTTGCATTTTTATTAGATACTTCCATTTTACAGCAGGTTAGGTAGGGAAAAAGGTTCATTCTCTTGAATGCTAAACGATGTGAATTGAAGTAGATCTTGGATTTCCTGCAGAGAAAGCAATTAATAAATGCTCTGTATTGCATGCAAAGTGTGTATTCAATACGTAATTTATTTTGTGTCTGTACTTGGGTTTTACCTGAGTCATGGGGAGAAGTGATGCTTGCAAGTTAAGGAAAACATTTTGGGGCAGCCAGCATCAAACTGGTCATGACCTCAGAGATTCTGGTCAGAGTGAAGAGCCTCATGCTTTCACATTATCACTTAATGAACACAAGCCCATTCAGAGAAAGCAGTTGATTTTAAACTAGTTTGGTAGCCCAAGTTAGCTTTTCTGGAGAATCTCAAATTGTTCCTTTTAATAATCTGTCTTAGTAAAACTGATCTTTTACTTTTTGAAGCTTAAGGCACTGTTTCCTTTTATAGACAAATAACATGTGTGTGAATGTACATATGTGTGAAATAACTGACTATTTAGACATGGTTTTTCCTCTGGCATTAACATAAATTGCCTGTGTCAAACCCCATTATAAGCCAGGTGCAGGACTAGTAGTTAACAATAACAAAATCAGTGTTAGGGCTAGTTGAAAAAAAAACTACTTGATTCTTGTGGTGAAGTTTTGTCTTTGTTCTGCACATATTTTCCTTTCAAAAATTTCACTGCAGTTGAAAAAACACTGTCATGTAGACCAAGTTCTTTCAAAGTCCTCAGGAACATGGCAGCTCAAACACAATTTAGTGCTGTGGGCCAGTTTTTTGCGAGACAACTGGAAGCCTAAACACAGACACATTTGCAGTATCTCCACTGTCTCGGATATCTTAATCTGAATTTTATTGACTAATTCTGTGTTCATTTTAGAAACTTACCTAGCATGGGGTTTAGTGTGTTCCCACTCCACTTTGTATTAAACCTTCAAGCAAAAAGTTAAAAACAACTTGGATTATTGTTATTGCTTTATATATTCTGTTGAAACTGCAGGAGTTTTAGGCAATCCCACACTTTCTTCCCATCTACCCTGAGGATACATTAAGAAAAGGGAAGGTGTAGTTTTTGACACTTGTGTCTAGTTACAGGAACAGCTAACTTGAACTATTTAACTTGCAAAATTATTTATTTTGCTTTCAGAAAAAACTAGTTTTATCAAGGATCCTATTATACTTTAATTCTAGAAAGATAAAGACTGATTTAGGTAAGTTATTAGAAGATGGGCACACACAATACTGTATGGTTCAGAAGCATGGGCAGATAGAAAATGAACATTTCAAATATATTCTTGTAAAAAGTAATTAAAAAAAAATACTTAAAGAAACCCACCAAACTTGTAAATGGAAACAATCAGGAAACTAACATTAGCTAATGCCACAGACCTGCCTAGTTTAGGTAGGACTGTCTGGATTTCAAAAGAGCTTTCCCAGCATGTTTTTAAATAACATTGAAGTACCAGAAGCTTTGAATGAATGTTGGTTATTTAGCAAGAACCTAACTTTTGGCATAAATCTAATACACGTTGTGCTGCTGCTATTTGAAAATATATATTTCTGCTTCTTTGAGTGGGTTGTTTCTTGCTGCCTTGCACCCCTTATAAGAAAGTGTCTGTCTCAAAGGAAAATGCTATTTTGGGTTCAGTCTTCAAGTATTGTGTGTGCTTTGTAAAACAGCACTGTGAAGCCCTTGCTTGTTACTGTCGGTAAAAGCCGAAAGATGAATTAGCTTGGAAGTGGTTTGTTTGGGTTTTGTTTTGTGTTCAACAAGTGACAGGGAGATACCAGCTTCCACATTGTGCTCCAGATGCTCTTCAGCCTCATGTTAGCTTTGACTGTAAAGATTAATTTATAGGAAATTAATTATGAAGCACTTGTTCTGGGCAAGCAGTGTCTAATTCAAAGCCCACTTAATTAGTAGCAGTTTTTCTTTCATCTTTGAACCTGATGAACACGGATAAAAATGGGAGAAGGTAAATGCACTGCTAATCCCTGCTTGTGTGTTCCTCTAGAGAGACAAATGAGGGCAACTGATGGAGACTATGCACAGCACAGCCAATTTGGACAACGTGGGTATGTGTTAAACAAGGACAGCCTTGATTTCGAGTCAGCAGCAAAGCAGGTTTCTCAGGATAGTCTCTGCAGCAGCATGACTTACAGTAAAGCTGTCTCACCAGTCTCCTAGGGGTCAATGGCTCAATGTTTTTTATCCTGTAATTTCCTTCATGAGTGTAATAGGTTCTTGTTACTGGGAATTAAAAGATCATGTTGCCAAATGCAGGTAGCTTTCACTAAAGACAAACGCCCTGTAGTTGAAAAACAAATTTTCCCTGATGACCACAATAAGTGCTATATGTTTTTACTGCTAAGGTATCTATAAATCTGAAAGTGCATAATGCCCTTCCTGAATACACACTTCTGTGAATAGGTTTCTCAGAACTTGCTCTCTGTTGTATCAGAAGTGGCTTTGCAGAAGGGAAACAAGATTAACTGTATTCACGTGCCAAATTTTGAATACTGAAGCATTATTTAACTTGTCCATTTTGGAGGCTGTTATTTAAATATGATGTTATGGTTTTGTGGGTTTTTTTTTTCTCTGTAGCAATGCTTAATTTGGGTGAATGGTTTTGAATGAAATTTTAAAGCAATAGAAGATATCTTATTGCAATTCACAAAGAGTTTTCCCAGTGTCTAGTGTACATTGTAGGCTTTCATTTTGGATGGCTGTCGAGTTTGCTTTTTGACTGAGCCTGGATGGTAGCTTCCTGGTTCTATGGAAAAGTTTCTATCCATTAAAAAACGTAATGTGGAGAGGAAGGGTGAAGTGAACTAGTTCCTATCTCTGGTTCTGTATATGTGAAATAAGAGCTTTCACAAACTAAATATATTCGAAGGCTGTCACCTTGGCATGTTTCAAGTCTTTGTGTGCTCCTCATTATCGCCTTTTGATGTATAATTCTACATGACCTCAAGTTTGATAACAGTAAAAGAGAACTGTCATTGTTGTCAGAGGAAATTTAATGATTCTGTAAGGGCTTCCTCATGTTGGAATGAAAAGGGATTACTTCTATGTTTTGAAACAGCTGTAGCTTTACGTTTCTGAATGTTGCAGGCTTGATACTATCTGAATAACTTATGGTCATCTTTTCTCCATTTCCCCCCCACACACTTGCTGTGTCTCAGTTAAAAAATGCCAAAGTTTTGGGAATTCCCTGTATCTACCATCTTTTATCACTGGTATAAAGTACTTGCAGCAAGTTGAAGTTGCAACATCACATAGCTGCTGGTCTTAAGTTTGTAAGTTTTAATACAATGATTGCATACAATGGTCTAGTGCCCTCAGATTTTTAGTGTGATGTGTACTTCGCATGTCTAGGTAGAAAACCCAAAATCTGACCTATAACATAAGCAAGTTTTCTTCAGGCTGTTTTCTTCTACTTTATGTTTTTAGGTTATGATGCAAATAAGCTTTTAAAATCGATTTGAATTTGTCAACACTGTTAATGAAGATGTTGATGCCTTGTTAGCTGTCAATTAATGATAGTGGAGGTTTTCATTCCTTATTTAATGGTGGTACTGAATGTAAGAAATCATGATTTATAGCCTGTAAATGGAATAATAGAGTAAGTATTTCTGATTTGAGAACTCCCTGAGCTTACCTCATAACTGCATACTGCAAAAGGTGTGATATTGATGAATAGTTTCATGACTCATTTGGTAAGATCTATGAAGGCAGTTACTTCTTAGGGTGGCATTTTATCACAGTTGTTTTCGACCTGCTGCAGTTGACTCATTGATTAGAGTTAGTCAGGGGAAGCAAAAGCTAGAGACTTAGTGAATGCCACTGAAAGTGCTGATATTTGTATCTCTTTTATTTCTTGTGAAGACTCCACTTTTGACAATGTGCCAATGATTGCTTTCTGTATGCCTAATTATTCTGTCATTTGATGAAGTTTTGTAAATCTGTTTGGAGTGGCAAAGTTTGAGTTTAATATTAGCAGATGCTGGGATTTTTTTCATATCTTTTTCTTCCTGTAGGCCTACTTTGGCAGTGCCTTCTGGAGTTTTGATTGAAGAAATTGAACTTTGAATCTATACACATTCATGCATCATTTAGTTAGTTTGCAGAACTCTGCTCAATTAAAATTCAGAGCTGTAGAAGTAGAGAGATCTGAGTGAGGACCTCTTCCCTGAAGTACAGGATTTAAATGCCTGCTTGTAGGTGTGGTTTAGGGCTATTCACAAGAGAAGCCCTTTATATAAAGCACTTTGTTTGCCTTCAGAAAAACACCTTCTTTAAAACAAAACCAACGACAAACAACCACCCAAGCCTAATAACCAACAATTGTCAAATTGAGCATGGAAATAAAAGTAATTCAGCATTAATCACTGAAGAATTACTTTGGTCAGCTTTTGGCTTTGTTTTTAACAGTCAGTGATTGACAGTTACTATTATGTGTGTATGCATGGCTAAGATGCATGTCTCAGCTCAGCATAGTTCATGAGTCCATTTTTATCTTTCAATTGGAAGATATAAAAAAAAAGTCCCCCACTTTAATTAAAAGCTTTAGAAACAGAGTTTGATGTCCGTGTGGTTTGTGTTCTATGTTTGATTTGGTGGTGTTTTGGTTTGTATTTATTTTTGAATGTAGTACGTTGTCTCCTAGGCTGTCTCCAGGATATTTGGGGCACAACAAAGCATAGTCATGTGAAAATTCACAAATTCTTAGGTTCTGAAGGAAAGTATCCATTTTTTCATTCAAGGAATGAATATATATCTGCTGACTGTTTCTTACTTAGTAACTCCAGATTTAAGGTGCCTCTTACTCCTTGTGTCAATGGTCAATACCTGAATTAAATCTGAAACCTTTTTTTCAATGCTTAAACATTTGGTACTAGATTTGATTCCAGAAGTTACCTCTATACAAACAGGTCCCAACAGACTGGGTTTCACTTTAGGATTTTTGCTGGTCAGAAGAAACAGATACCTGTACCCAATATGTATGTCCAGAGCTTTTCAGTAGAACCTTTGCTCAAAAACAGCTCTTCAGGATTATGTTACTCAGAAATAATAGATTTAAAAATGTATTAATGCAGAGTTGAATTCTGTTTTTCTTCACTTGTCCTTCTTAACTCATGATATACTGCAGCACTGGAAAATAAAGCAAAGAACATGCCTGTTCATAGAAAATTGATACTGAAAACACTTGATGGAAGAACTGATTTGTCCTTTTCCCTGCTGGGTTTAGATTTCAGTTAACAAAAAGCCATGCAGAAGTAGCTGGTCATATATCAGAGAGTTTAGATCTAATAGGTCTTTGAACAGATAGTGTAAACTTAGGGGAATAGAGGTTGAAAGCAGAGATGTTCTTTCATAACAAGAGCTGCCTTTTAAATCATGGTCGGAGCTGTAAAATAGCTGTTGATAAGGACAATCTTCTTGTAGCTGGTGACTTGAAACAACACGTAAATATGTTTTTACATTTTATTATTGTTAATTTCTCTTGAAGTACACTCAAGTACACATGACCATAGTAAAAGCCCAGTCTTTCAGTTGTTTTGTTTCTCTTTTGGTTTGTTAAAACTTTCACTGTTAGCCCAAAGTGGCTATGTCAGAGTTCCTGTGTAGAGTGTTCGACTTCTTTCAATTGTTCTCTTCCTGTTTCCAGTTGGTGGGAATGAAGTAGCAAAATTTTCATCCAGCTGAGTAGAAGAGTTAGCAACATTATAACTGAACATAAAGTTATTGTACCTAAATATTTACTTTCCTATGAGACTTCATTTTTTAATTATTTAGCCTAGGTCCTTTTGGCTACTGTGAGTAAGGGGAAGTTATTTCTCTACAATAAATATGATTTGTAACTTGTGAAAACCAAAGTAAATTTATTAACTTCTAGGTATGTATAAACAGTTACCTGGACTCCTTATATGTCCACTGTGCTTTGAAACATGTTTATTGGATATGATTTTTATACACCTCACTCTGTCTCAAAAGTAGTCAATCATTTGAGGGAGATGTGCAAAATGACTGGATGGGGGAGTAAAATTAATTGAGAGAAGTGACTACTAAATTACATCACTGTATATGAAATAAGCTCTATATTGAAGCTATTCAAACAAAATTTATTTTGGGCTTTGTGCTTAATTATGCACTTTTTTATTGTTCTGTACTATCAGCCTCAAATTCTTCTGTGATAATTTGGGATAAAAAAAACAAAACAAAAAAAAACCCCAAAACCCTCAAAAAACAACACAGCATGAGGTAGAGTTTTATAGTTAAGATGGAGAATTTGTCTGAACTCACAGAGTTTAACTATCCTGACTAAACACAGTATCTAGAAACAAATGTAGCAAATATCAAAAAGTAAACTGTTTATAGGCTGGGTTTGTTTTGTGCTCTTCCTTGTTCAGGGTTTGTCTCAATATTCAAATCAGCAGAGTTTGTAACTTCAGAAACCTCATAGCTGTCATGCTTGGTTATCTTCAATGTTTTTGGAGAAAATTAGGGCAAATATCCCTGTATCTATCTCACTTTGTATATTACTCAAATTGGGCTGAAGTCTCTTCAATTTAGGGAAAAAAAGGTTTTTATGAGGAAATGTTATGGCAGCTTAATCTTTAAGGGAAAGTTTAATAAACTTGAGATTTTAAAGATGACACAAGTTAACTTATAAAGAAACACTCACTTCATGCTTTTAGTTAAGAGCAAATTATGCCTCTCCCTTTAAGAAATACATGAATTTACTGATTGCTATTATTACCTCAAATATTTTATCTGTCTCTTGGATTATTGTGAAATAATTTTTCTTACTACTGTGGCCAAATCTTGTTTAGCACTCTTTAAAAGAATTCAATTTAACCTGACTACAGTTTTAATCAAATGTTTTGATCAAGGGCATAAANACATGTGACAACATGATCAGAAAAAGGGTAAAGTCCTTCTCTAAAGACTTTCAGCATTACTGTTGGAAAACATCTGGAGTGGAGGTCTGTACTAGTGAGCGCTGCCTGCACTGACAGTAGTGTATGGAGGGAAGCATACAGCAAGTATATTGAACTAGAGTGCCTCTAGCAGTTAATCTATAGAAGATTGACCTGTACTGCAGGTCTATGGCAGTCTTCCTAAGGATGTTAGAGTGGCCCTATTGTGGTTTTTTTTGTAATGGTGGCTTTTTGTCTCTGTGGTTTGTTTTTTCACATCTTTGCTCCTCTGCTCTATTCCCCAGCTTCAGTTACTCTGCATAGCTGTAAGCCTAGGAATGATGAAAAGAGAAAGGAGGTCAGGTGAAATTTGCTTCACCCCTCCCCTTGTTTGAGAGGCACTAAGTATAAAAATCTCAAGTGAGGGCAGCTGAGCCATTTTTAAAAGAACCCTAATTTTGATGCAATCTGAGTGATAATTGGACTACTCAGGAACAGCAAAGCACCAGGTGTTTGACAGTTCCTGCTGAATAATAAGTTAGCATAAGGGGCTAAGGAAGCCAAAGAGAGTTCACAAGTTAGTTCTGTTGGTTTAGGAGGGAGATGTTTGGAGTTTTTGCCTCTACCAACACACTAAGAAGTAAAGGCAGACTGATGCACACATAAATACGTTTTATTTTTTGTTACTTTGCAGAATACTTCCCTTCTGAAGGCCTGTAAAGCATTCTCTTTTTTATTAATATATAGCAACTAAAGTCAAGGATTCCAACAGATTAGATCACGTAGAACATTATTGAGATAGAATACACACTTTTCTCTTAAATTCTAGTGGCATATATGTTGTATAGATAAAAATCTAACCATGAAGAAAGAATGAAATCTTTAAATAAAAAAAGGAGCAACAATTTTGAAGTATAGTTATGATGTTAATTTAATGTTTTAATTTTGAAAAACAATACTTTTGAAGTTAGAAGTTGTCACCTACAGGCAGCATATTTTTCTGCTTGGTGTGGAACTTTTTTCCATTTTTGAGAGCTGCTTATTCTGAAGACCAAACAAGTTGTGTCAGGAAATGGTGATCTGGGCCTGAATTCATTATTTTGGGGTATCTGCAGCACGTTAACTACCTCAGTGAGAAGAACAGAATTCTATTCTTCGCTGTTTGGAAACACAGTGCTTTTACCTCTTTAGTAACTTACTGAGTTATCAGCTCCTCAGAAGGACACTGCTAAACAGTGAATAGCAGTTGATATGGCAGTTGTTGATAATCATACAGAATCAATTACTGTGGTAGGTGAAGCAAAATCATTCAAGTTATAATAGTGGCAAACTGTGAAAAGATTCTTATTTATTTACTGCAAAGCAACAGTGCATCAGGGCTTCCTGGCATCATCTGTAATCACAGGATGAGCAAAAGCAGAGCTTAGTGAAACAATGGAACATGCTGGAGACTGTCTCTCCTTGGTAGAATTTAGGAGTGCAACTAAATGCACACACACAGTCAGATGTGATCAGTGGGCTTCCGTCATTTTGTGCTGGCTGAGCATCTGGCCCTCTATGTGAGGCCACTGCATTGTCAAGTTGTGCAACAAGGAAACAAAGTTCCTGCCTGTTCCAGCAGAGAGTACAAATAAATGTTTACAAGGGCACAATGGGGTGTTTCCCCAGGCTGGAAAATGCAGAAGAATCTGGGATTCTGTTTTCTTTGTCTGTCCTTTGACTGATTGCTAGGCTTTAAAAGAATGCATAAATACACAGTTAATTTTTGAAAAAGAGGTTTTTATGAAATCAAAGACACTGTTGGATGATACCTTTCAAATACAGCATACTGTCAGCTGCCTGAGCTGGGTACCCTCAGATTTAAAATGTATAGCAGGTAAATAAGAACATAAAACTGATGAACCAGAAAACAAAAGGGGTCACACACTGTGTTTTGTTAGTCAGCACAGCAGTAAAATACCAAAGGACTTTGAGATGTTATCTCCTGATAAATGCTAGAAAATGCATCACTCCTAATCCTATCACAAGATGGAAAAGAGAAGGCGAGGTCTATGCACTCCATTTGTATTTCACTCCTGACCTGACAGCATATGATTATTTGAGTCTTGATTGAGAAACAATATGAAGATCTTTTCCTTTCTTCAGATATTTAGGCACTTAGCATAGTCTATTCTT
Organism: Tricholaema leucomelas; assembly: GCA_013400475.1. Lineage (NCBI taxonomy): Eukaryota > Metazoa > Chordata > Aves > Piciformes > Lybiidae > Tricholaema lacrymosa > Tricholaema leucomelas. Next base: position 21,169 of record WAAF01007745.1, on the reverse strand, counting down.
AGTAGGCATTAATTGCTTAAAACTACACTGTACCTAAAATAATGTGGCTCACCTGGTCTTATGTTGAATGCGTAGATCTGAATGTAAAGGTTTGATCAGGTGGCACAATACAAATTTCAGGCAATGGCTTATGGAAAAAAAAGGTTTTCAGATGCTTTTATATCTCCATCCATGATTCTGACCTTTACTGCGTGTAAATTGGCCATTTAGAGGTTTCATTTACCTACTCTAAGGTTTAAATGGCAATTTAGGTATATGGTCCATTACAAATAAGTAAAGCACACATACTTTTCAGTCTTCACCTGAAATTCTACCTGCACAAGAAGATAATTTTCTTTAAGATGAAGACTTCTTCTTTTGCTGTTTGGGGAAAATTCAAGCCTGGAAGACTGTACTTCTAACAGTGAAGTTACAGTGCCAATAAATTTAGCTATGGTGCTGAATTCACAGAATTCTGCCACTCTGTCCTTGTACCTTGAGCTTAAGGACAGCAAAAGGAGAGTAGACAGCATCAGATATCAGGGCAGAAACGTTAGAGTGTCTGTGGATACACGATGCGCTACTAACATAGGTGATTACGTATATAGACGTTGTGATGGGTAGATGGCTGAAAGTTATCTGCCTGGTGCCATATCTGGACATAATTATTTTAGGCAGGAAAAGTTTTCTGTCAAAGTACAGTTCCTAGGGGAAAAAAACAGAGTAAGTGGGTGTTAGAAACGTTTCTGGCCTTAAACACTGGCAAGCTATTGCTGTGTGCAAACATCCTTACTAGAGGCAATGTTTGCTTGAAAATAAAGCCTCCCACTCTGTCTTGTGAGCAGTCCAAGACTGTCTTAGGCAGTAAGAGTGGTGATCTGATGAATCTATGTATAGCCACAAACACTATGAGAAGTTTGAATTATTGGTATTTAAAAGGGTAAGGATACAAACTCCACAATTATTTTGTGATTGTTCCTAGCCTGATTCAGTAAATTAAAAATCAAAAGAATTAATTTCCTCCAGGTGTCTAGTAAGTACTAAAACTTTAACAGGCTTTGAGATTGTACACTTAAAGGGGGGTGGGGAGGAATAAAGGGGTACGGGGGAAGCACTTTGAATAATTCTTTAAGTACAAGAGGAAGAGCAAAGAAAAAAGGGAATGAGTTTAAGAGTGAGAATTCTTGAGTCTCAAAATCGAATTAAAACAATGAAGATATCAAAGTGGGAGAATGGATGTGTGGAATGCCTTATTCTGCACTACTCCTTACTAGGAATAATGAAGGATACTTCATGAATGGTGCCACAAGTTTGGGGAAGGTTTTAAGACTATCAAGAGGTGTTTAAAGGCAGGCTGGATGAGGCCTTGAGCAGCCTGCTCTAGTGGGAGGTGTCCCTGTCTATGGCAGGGAGTTGGAGCTGGATGATTCTTGAGGTCCCTTCCAACCTAAACCATTCTAAGATCTAACCTAAAGCTGTGTTAAACCCTGCTTGCCATTTGTTCTAGCAGCAGCTTATCCACAGTCCATGTTAAATGACATCAGGCATTTTAAATGAAGAGGCTAAAGACACAGTGTAAAGGGAAGCTGTCTTAGTTGCATCATCACTCATTTCTTCTCTGCTTGGCCTCATTTTCTGCTGTCTTATCAGTGTCCTCCACTTTTTATTAATATTTCTCCCCACTTCCACTTTTTTCTACATATCCTACTTTCATTTACATTTTCCCTCTGTGGTTTGTGCATGGTTTGGCTGGTTGTTTTTTGGTTGATTTGTTTTGTCTTAGCCGTTCAACCCACATGGGCTGCTCAGGAAACTGTGGAAATCAACATATTGACTGTCTTGGAATGCTTTCCTAAAACTGGACCAAGTTTGGTTGGTTTGTCATTCCCCATTCTATGTTTCCAGTCATCTGCTCTGCACTTACATTTCTTGTTCAGGAGAGCTTTTAGATGTCGCCGAAGTGCCTTCTGTTGCCATATTTCTCTCAGAGAATGCTGATGAAGAAAGTCAGCACTGGAAGAATAGCACCAGCTGGGACTAGTGTTTGTGTTCATCAAATAATATTTAACAGGAGTTTAGATCACCAGGTGGATAAGTGTGGAAATTATGGCTATTTGCCCAATTGCAGGAATAGCTTTAGAGTTGTCCCCAAGTTTGTTCTGGCATAGTTCCTAATTCATTTACCAGCTGGTCAGCCATACCCTTGATTGCTGCTTCTGCAGGTGCCAACTCCATCCCTGCTGCTGGTATCTCTATTTGTTTACCTATTTAAAGGTTCAGTTGCTTTAAACCTTTTTCTCCTAGGATGCATTACTCATTTTGCAAGAGTGGATACTCTTATTATAGAGAGCCACAGAGCTTGATAGAAAGCTCATGGAGGCCATAAGAGGGATTGTGTTATTTTCAAATAGCAGATGGATCATGCCCACAGAGAGATCAAGTGAATGTTTTGCTCTAAATATTGATCTGTTATGATTCTTCTGATCTTCCTGGTTAGACTAATGTGAATCTCTCAGGAAGCATTATATAGCTTCTTTTGTTGTTTTTGTTTATGCTGCCTTCTTTAGAGGCAGAGGGAAAAATCAAATTATTTTATCAACTTTATTCAAACTTCAACAATTTTATACAGTGAAGCTCCAGAGTATCTTAAGCTGCTCATATTTGAAATGAAAACCCCTGTAATTTGTAAACTGTCAAACTTAATACAAGATCTTAGTGTTAATAGGATTTTATTGACTTCTACCATCAGCAGAGGAAGAGCTTGATAAAGTGCCACAAAGGAAATGAGTACTCATTTTACTTGCATCTCCAGAACTGTGTAAATTTGATTGCTGAATTTATGATAATCCAGCTCATTGGCCATCTCTCTTCTGAGGGAGTGGGGACAAGGAAGGATTTCTGGAAATGGGAATGACTTTACCTGTAAAATCACACTGTGGAGATTTGTGGAAACAGATTAAAGTAGTGGGGTCCAGTTACATGTGAGACATCACAAGAATTCACTGCATTATTTATTTTGTATGATTTTGCTGAAATCCTGCCAGTTTTCCTTTGCTCTCAGAGGCAACTTCATCTGCACTGCTATTTTTCAGTATTGTTGATATAATTACAACAGTAGAATGAACAAATGAAAGACTTAAGAGTATTAGGAAAGTGAAGTGACAATGTGAATCTCATGATGTGGGTTTTAGTTAACAAGATTTATTTGATAGGTTTGTTTTACAGGGATGAAGAATTGAAAAAAGGCGGCAGAGCAGGCACTTAACTAACCTGTCTTCTCCAGTTCTTGTAAAAATTTCCTGTATTTATGGAATTTCCACAAGTGATCTCCACTCCCAGTGAAAGAAAACATAAGTTACATAATTCATTAAGCCCCAAAGGCTTTTTACATATATTACCATTTGAAAAAGTAAAAAATACCCCAAAAACCTGTTAACACTCAGGGCAAATGATTTTCAGTATAATTAAGGAAATGAATTGTGGCAGCACAACTGCAAGACTTGAATAACTAAGCCACAATGATCTCTTCTTTTTTTCATCTTGCTTTGCTGCAAACTGAAAATGGCCTAGACAGTAACTCCAGCGTTTCCCCACTGATCTTTAGTGAGTCTTTGTCACATGTATCCTGTGACAGCTTTGCCACAATGTTATGTTAGTCATTTCAGTTGATTATTTTTAATATGGGTACCAAGAACACCCTTCTGTTCTTCTGCAGCAAATGGAATCTGCTAACAGGTACAGTGCTATCAAGAACTCTTAGATCTGCTCGTATGAAATATTCCTTCAGACTCAGACCTGGGAATAAGCTGAGCACCAAACCAGAAATGCATTTTCACGTCAAAGGACCAAATACAGGACTCTGAGGGATGGATTTGAAGACTATCTACATCACTTGAACTACATTTGTCTCCACAATAAGGCTACAAGAAGAATGAAATGTGCTACTGCCTTCTACATATTCAAATGGTGGTACTAGGACCCAAATTCCCTTTGCATATTTAAAGTTTTGAAGAACTTTGAGAAAATATTTTAAAGTAGTTTTGGGCCAGACATAAATTCCCAATTCCAATATTTACATAGAATAAAACTATCACTTTGACAGCAGTATCTTGGAACACTGCTTTAAAAAAATGAATTAGCAAAATAAACTTTGGCTAAAAGAAAATTTCACCCACCAATTGCCTTGCAACACAGGAAAAAAATGGCAAACCATTACTTTTTAAAACATTGAGACATTGTCTAGTGATGCTTCAGTTCAAAGGAACATCTAATCATCAACAAATGGAACACTTTAATCTTCATTGATCTTTTCTTGACAAACATCACTTTCATCTCTCTCTTTAATATTTGCTGTTTGGTTAAAAATAGAATGGGATTATGTGGTGTCCAGGACTGGTAGACTGAATTTATTAATTTCCAAGACCATATTGTTGCTTCTGTTTTTACAAACTGAGGCCACTGTCTTATGCTCTCCTGTATGTTCTGCAGTCTCTCTGCCAGTATTTACAGAGTACAACAGTGCGAGTATGTGATGTAATGGATGACAAGCTACATTTAGGAGATTCTCTTGAACAACAATAGTATAAATAAATTGCCCACATATAATCAATAATTTTTCTTTCTGTATATGAACTTGAATTACATGGAACATTTTGATGAGCTTACTGTCATGACCTGGCTAGTAAGAGCCTTACATTTTGATTACGATGTGTTTTAAAGGTGTTTGAATATTACAATGTGGAAGACAGGTTAATGGATTGCTTTAGAAAATTCATTTTCTATTCATGTCAATGTTTTTAAAGAATTGAAAATGGTGATATTTTAAAGCAGCACAATTCTTAACAATTAGGGTTTTTTCAATTTGAAAATTCATCTTATTTTGAAGCCAGCCAGTCCTTCAGACCACATATGTCTTAATGTAGTGGATTGTATCTGTTAGATATATTCAGGACAGCATTTATCTAGTTATAAGGATGATTCATGACCCTGAACTTGTCTTCTGTTTTGAGAGAGATGACTATACCTGCAGGTGATACATTGACAGGTCAAACAAAAGTGTGGTAATGTTTCTGCTGGCATTTAGGCAATGGGAACAATAACTGCCTAATGGTTGTTGTTGAGAGTGTGTGACATGGCAGCACTGCTATCTGGTGAATAGCGACTTGCTTCTTTGCTTGCCTGGCTGTAGAAGTTAAGATTACTCTCTTTCTCTCTTCTTTATTTTTTATTTTTTTTTTTCAATATGGGTTTTATATGTCCCAAACAGAACCAACTGGAGTGCTTAAAAGTGTGGTTTAGCTGAGGGATTTTTATATTTTCCCAGGTACAGTCCATAAGCACTTCACATTGATAACTGCATGTATAATTTTAAAAATATGTGTATTTGCAAGCCACAGCAGTATTTATTAGCCTTCAGTGAAGGGAGAACTGGGGGAAGATGCTAACAGACTTGCCAAAAGTCTTTGTCAAGTTAGGAGTGGTTAGAATCCTGTATCTGAGTCATCCAAACTGCAATATAGTCTCGATTGGTTTGGAACGGATAGCGTGGGTTTGTAACACTGTAAGACTCACACAGTGTTTGGGGCAGTTTGGTTCTGAGCCATTTGGCCTTCTGTACAGGTGTTATGCTGACTGAGAAAAGATAATATCTGCTGGCCTACATGTGAGAGTGCCAAGCTTTCTAGATGAAGCTGTCATCCAGATAGAGAGGCAAAACTGTAGCACACCCTGGGTTGGTCTTGGATTTTACCTCTATGCATTGGCTCAGTTCTGAAAGTGGTCAAATTATTCAAATGCAATAAAGTTTTCAGTTACAAAATCCTCATTGAATGGGACTGCTAATTTACATCTAATCACTGAATTTAGATGCCTGAACACAAAAGAAGCAAAATATAAAACCACAATAAGGAGATGTGGCCCATTGACTTGAGTGAACCTGCTTTTTCTAGTGGAGGAGAGCTTTATCAAGTAAAACAAACAAAAAAACCACAAACGATAGAAAATTCTGAATAACATTAATGTTAAATTCAAAACATCCAATACCTTATTCTATTGTCCTCCATATATTAGAACACAACATTCTCCAGAAATCTCAAAAGGGCTACAAGGATATGAAGGAATGTGTAAAAGATTCTGTCTTTACCAGGACACAGAGGTGCATGCTCTAAATGTGAACATAATACGAGAACTTGTCTGTGTCTGGCATGCTCTGAGTAGCACAAGACTGATTGTGCTTGGATATATGTTCTAACTATGCAGAAACTTTGCAGCTGTTATTCAGGTGTTAGGAAACTCTTGATTGGTGAGTGAGCCTCTAAGATGAAAAGGATTACATTCATTCCTTGCATGCAGCATTCCTTTTTAATTGCCTGATTTTTAACACAAGATTTTTATCTGGTGTTATTAATGGTAAGCAGGGTAAGCACTGTAGTCTCTTAGGGAAGTTCAGCAATAATGTTACAGAACTGGTTACAGCTCAATCTCATTACTGGCTACATCTGTTTTATTTCTTCTGGTTGGGAATGTCTTCTGTGGCTCATTGAAAATTTTCTGTCTTTTTATCTCAAAAAATGAGTCTACTTTAATCAGACAAAATATGCATGTATTTCATGAACAATAGCTTATTACTTAGCAAAGGGACTTTTATTGCCTTCACTTCATAAGCAAAAAGACCTAATGAGATGTGGTTTAAGATTTTCATAGTTAGGATCTATTTCCATGTATTTTAGCTCTCTATCATTGAAATATTATACTATGGTATCCTTTTTCTCTGGCTGCCCTTGGCTAGCAGCCTTCTTTGCCAGAGCAGATGATCCATGGAAAAAGGAAAATTTTCCACAATAAGGCTATAATTAGTCTGCAATGTTGCTATAATTAGTCTTGACAGAGTTTTTGGGTAAACCTTGTAGAGTGAGTTTTTTTCTGTATACTTTATTGCAGCACTTTTCTTTCTAAATTGGAGCAGCAAACCATAAAAGGAAAAGAAAAGAAACAGAACAAGCAAAGGTGCAAGATGCTATTTCAGTCCTTTGTATCCAGTGGTGAAGAGTGGGTTTATCATTATGTTGTGAATAAACACAGCATCTCCAGGAAAGAAAGGAGTGAGGCATAAGCCTGGTAAAGTCAAGCGTGTGTAGATCAGGAGGCTCAGATTAGCTTTAAGAGTAAGCTGAAAGCTGTTGGAATCAGCATAATTTACTGTTTAGAACAAACCTAAGGAGCAGGGACAAAAAGGTGTGAGCTTCAATCTGTATTTTTATTTATCTGTAAGTTTTGATAGGCATTTGGGAATTGAAAGCTGATGTTTTCTGCTGTGTCCCAATTCCTACTGCCCCATTAAAAAAGACAGGACGAATTGGGAAAAAAATTGCCACCTAGGCCTGAAGTAAAACGAACTATTGAAGTGCTGGAAAGCGTGGGCTATGCACTGTGAAACAATGGACTATTCCAGTCCTTGTTATCTGAGTTTTGATGTACTCTGCTATCATGGACATCTGTTTCAACTTGGACATCCGAGAGGGTGGGCTGTGAGATTTTTGTCTGACCCTAAGCCTTAGAAGGAGCATCTGCCAAGTTACTTGACTGCACATGTATCCAGTGACCCTCACTCATGTCACTTTCATGTAGAAAAGACAAAAAAAAAAAGTAATACTTGGAACACATAACATGAATCTGAAGTACTCCGAGTGACTGGCTTTCCAGCATGCATTTTACAGTGTTTCCATTTGGAATAGATTTTGCCAGAGGGAACGCTTCTTGTGTCTCTAATCTGGGCCCAGACAAGGCTCTGGAAGTGTTGCAATGATGATCAAACTGTCTGCCTAAGTCTCTCCCCATTCAAGTAGTCTTGGAACTTGATATCTATAGAAACAACTTAGGAAGTTTCAAGAAAAAGACTAATTCCTTTGTAGGAAGTACTTAAAGTACTTAACACTCGATTACTTGTCACTCTCGTATTCAGTGGAGCAGTTTACAGGTAGTACTTTTTTCAGTGCTGTTAACTTTGGGGACTGGTATCTTTAGGCCTTTAGGTTTGTTCTCTTGGTTTGTTTGTTTTCTGGCTATTCCTTGTAAAGCTGGTAGCAGTGGAATCCAGCCTTGCTGGAACTGGAGTGCCTCAGGCTGACAACCTGCTCTAGCACCTCCATTTGCTCCTTGCTAATGTAGAGTTTTAGCAAACTCGTAGCATTTGTTTCTTTGCATTCAAGAAGCAAAGTTGTTTGAGTAGTTTGGAGGAAGTAGTTCAAAGTGATCTCCTAAACATTTGAGTACTTGCTTGTTACACAGAACTTACCCAAATAAATTTGATCTAGATATGTCAAGTAAAAGGAAGGAAATGCTCTAACAGAAAAAGATATTTTCTTGTATTTTGAAATTTCCCCTTCACTTATCTTCCTTTTGATAGAACCCAAATTCACCACTTGTGAACCCCTGCAATTTGTCATCATCCCCTGTCATCACCAAACAAATAAACTCATGTGTTTTAAATAACCTTTTTCCCACTGCAGTCATTCAGGCTGAAGTTTAAAGCTGAACTTTGTACTAAAATGGTAGTCTCACTGAATCAATAAGCTTCTCTCTACTTTTCATCTTCAGTTCCAAAGGAAGTTTGTTTGCACTATTTGGTTTACTTTGAATGTTAAATATCAAATCAGCTTGACATATGACTTAAAAGTTGGGCAACAACTCTGTGTTTCTCAAAATGAATTTTGAATTGTTTTCTTGAAGTAGAGACTCAATAGGAACTATTTTAAGGTCACTTTTTTTATCTGTGTCTACTCCCCCCCCCCAAAATTCTGAGAAAACAAATTTAAAAAACTGCAAAACTAATTAGAAATTTTGGAGAAGAGAAATGATTTATATCCTGAGGCTGGCTTCGTGAAGTGTGAGTTCCTTTACACAGATGCACAAACACACATAACCTTTCACATATCTTCTGATGACTTCTTAGTGATTGATTAAAAGTAATACAAAATTCCTTGATCTTTTAATTGCCATTCGGTGACAACACAATTGTTCTGGAGTGAGTTTTAGGTGCAGTACATATGTATCCATACATACACCTAGCAATTGAGATTTTTAATGTACTCTGCACTTATCTTTTGCCAAGTACATTAGGATTATGATGTGGCTAATGGATGTTTTTTCAAAATCTTCTATTGGGCAGCTAGCTTTTGGAATATGAACTTTGAAGACAAGTTATGGCTCTTTCTTGCTTTGTATGTGGTTTTGTTTTGTTGCCTTTTTTTCCCTGTGGTTTTAAACTGTAATTGTACCATAACACGATGTATTCTAATAGCACTCCTAGAAAAATCTTTATCTAGGTTATCATTTTGTGCAAGTATGGGAAGCATTTATTTTCTGTTCAGGACAGATACGTAATAGTTGTACTAATATTCAGAAATAAGGATTAAACAGAGTCCTATGTGGTACTAAATCAAACACAGGAGTTCCATAATGACAGAAGCACATACTTTTGTGTTTCATCAGCATAACTGGTCCTTTCAGGATATATTCTCAGCCTGAAAAAAAAATGTTCCCCAAGACATTCAGGAGACTTACGTTCACTGCTTTATTTCCACTGAGGTGACAGATTTTTTTGTAAAATAAAAATTTAATCAAGTAATTTAGGAGTATAATCCTTGGTACTCATGGAGCAAATCTTCTGTGTCTTAGTGGAACAAATTATACTGCCTGTGGAGGATATTGCTTTCTGCAAAAATAAATGGTGCTTGTAGGTAGGGAAGCATCCCTTAAGGCAAGGGAGAGTAGCCAGCTGTGCTGTCAGCTGCCCATAGATAGCTGTTTCCCCAACATTCTTCTCTCAGCAGTAAGGTTAGAGTTTACAGCTGAAGAGGAGCCTTTTTCAGCTCTCCAGTATTCCATTTGATGCATATTTTAGAAGCTCATGTTACTTACAATACTGGTAACAATATTCTGTCTCTCTTCATCTCTTCCCACAATGGCACACTCCATGAACTTCAGTATATATCCAAATCCCAGCTTGTGCAATTTAGTAGTGTTAATAGCTACTGGACTATTTATTGTAGCATCCTAGCACTAGATTTCCTATCAAAATTATACAACACTTTTCAAAATAACTTATGGGTTTCTCTTTCCAGTTCTCCCATTTCTTCTCTGCCAGATGGAGAAATAGATTTCACTTTGGTTTATCTAATGCATTTGAAGTGTGTAATGAAGCATTCTTTTGTTTCTAAATTAATTTTTATTATACATCCACCTAGAGTTGTTATTCTCTTTCTGATGTCTTCACTTCAGGTTGTAACCAGGTCCTGATTTCTATCCTGACCTCTTAATTTTTCAACTTCTCACTGACTGGAGATTTCCTTTTTCTTTAGCGCAAAATGAGTCTAACCTTAGCCTGATTTGTTGGGGACATGCTCTTGGGACTAGAAATGCTAGACCATCAGAACTTGGTTTTGGCAAGTTAGCAGAACCGATTGAAAGCACACAGAGAAGAAATCTGTTGAGTAAGAAGTTACCATGCTGACAATTATTTTTCAGAATGGTGTATTAAGCTTTGTAAAGAATAAATAAATCAACCAGCATGATACTGTAGAGCATGTCTCCAGTGAATTTCTTAAGATCCCATCTTAAAACTAAGTATACTGGCTTCACATCAGCAAATTCCTGTGCCAAGTGTCACTACTGGGAAGCTTTACCAAAATATTTCTTGTTAAATTTACCAATGCGATATCAAGACAGGAAGACTACAGATAGCAAAATCAATTAAGTGTCTTCTGTGATCCCTCTGTTCCATAGGGGAAAGCACTGAAGAATTTTAACTCCCACTTTTATTCTGATGTATATAACATACTTAGAGATGTTTGACCATCTGAACAGATGAACATCTTCAGTCAAATAGTGACATAAGCTTTTCACAGGAGAGAGAGTTCTTAGAGTTTGAAACAGTACACAGATATAGAAAAACATGCTTACATGGATTGCTTTATGTGGAAAACTTTGTGTCTGGAAATAATTGGAGAAGAAAACTACTTCTTGACTGTAAATTGATAATCACTATCTTTCATAGATAGGACAACCAAACTGTTAAATAAGTTAGGCTTTGGATAATTGTTTTTTTGTTCTGGTTTTTGGTTCTGTGTTTTATCATCCCACTTGTATAGCAGTGGAAGTAATGTGGTAGTGTTTATGGCAGCAGAGAACCTGGCTGTCAGCTGTTGAATTGGGCAAGCCTTTTGCTATGGAAATAATTTCTTCAAAGATGGCACCCTGAATGCTCTTAAACAGTTTACATGGAATTACAGCTGCAAAATGCCAAACACTGCAAGAAGGATCTGAGTTTCAGTGGTAGCTTATATTCTGTTACTTTTGGTTTGTTGCCCTTAAAGGTAGGGTGCAATTAAAACTGAGTGGTGATGTGCTTGACAGTAAGTCAAGTCCATATGCACCTCATCAAAAAGAAATTAACTTACAATAAACAGGGTTTATACAACTGTATATTGTTTCCTTCAGTAAATAAACTGTCCTGCTGACTCTGGAGACTATTACACCCTCAGGTTATTTACACATCAAAATTAGTATTGTTCCTTAGGTTTCTTCTTAGGAATGCCTCTCAGATGTAATTTCTTCAGTGTAAAAGAAACAATCGGCTCTCTAGACAGCTTATTTTGACAGTAAACATCTATCTTGAGTACTATGTTCAGTTTTGGGCTCCCCAGGTTAAGAGGGACAGGGATCTGCTGTGAAGGGTCTCGTGGAGAGCTACAAGGATGATTAGGGCACTGCAACACTGCCGTATGAGGAGAGGCTGAGGGACCTGGGGCTTTTTAGTCTGGAGAAGACTGAGAGGGGATCTAATAAATATCTGTGGGCTGGATGTCAGGAGGGTGTGGGGACAGAGTCTGCTCACTTGCTCCATGTGATAGGACAAGGAGCAATGAGTGTAAGCTGCAGCACAAGAGGTTCCACCTCAACACAAGGGGAAACTTCTTTACTGTAAGAGTCACAGAGCACTGGAACAGGCTCCCCAGAGGGGTTGTGGAGTCTCCTGCTCTGACTTTAAAGGCCTGTCTGTATGCATTTCTCTGTGACCTGAACTGGATTGTATGGTCTTGCTCTGGCAGGGGGATTGGACTTGATTATCTCTTTGGGTCCCTTCCAGCTCCTGACATCCTGTGATCTCTTACTTTCTGAGCAACCTGACAGTTACATTGTCACATGGAGCTCACATTTTGTTTCTCTTTCTGGCATAAGAAATGGAGAGTGCCATGCTAAAAGGGCACTTCTGATGTATCTGAATTCACTTAGCATTGCTGGTCTTGTCTTCAATGGTTTATTTTTATTAAAATCTGTAAAATTTGGCCATATATTTCTATACAATTGTTTTTTAATATCAAAGCACAGATGCCCTAGTTTTGGCTGGAATAGAATTAATTTCCTTGTAGTGGCCAATGAAATGCTGTGGTTTGGATTTAGTTATTATGACAATAATCTTTAATGCTGATAAGTCTAAGTTGTAGCCAAGTAATGCTTACCCAAAGTCAAGGACTGTGTGGTTTCCATTGCTCTGTTAAAGAGGAGGTGTGCAAGAATCTGGAAGACACAGATAGAACAGCTGACCTCAACCACTGAAAGGAATATTACATCCCATAATATATTATGCTCAGTATATAAAATGGGCAGGGAGGGGTGAAATTTTGCTCAGAGGCTGGCTCAGTCTGTGGGTGGTAAAGCAATTGTTTTGTGCATCACTTGTCTTTTCTTGGGTTTTGTTTCTCTTTCTGTTGCCTGCCTTTTTGTGACAATGATTTCTGTTATTTAGCTGTTCTTATCTCAGACCATGAGTTCTACTGTTTTCCCTCATTGTCCTCTATACCACTAGGGTAGGAAGGAGTAAGTGAGCAGTTGCGGAGTGTTTAGTTGCTGATTGGGTTAAACCATGACAACAGGATGGACACAAAGCCTCATAGTTGTATGTTAGTGTTGGCTAGCTGTTATGAATGGGTTAGTTTAAATCTGTGTTTGGGGTGAAATGCAATGAGGCCGATTCAAAAGTTAAATAATTTATTAATATACACAAAGATAATTCCCCCAAACTTATTTACAACTATCCACACAAGTTCTTGGATGCAGTTAGCAGAACTATTTTACAGAATGTCTCTATACAATGAAATTTTGAAAGGTTTTAGGAATGACTTTTGCTAGAGAGTGTTGCAGCTTAATTCACTGCTTGAGAAGTTAGCTAAATTCCTTTAGCAACTTGAATAAAGAATTAAGAATACCCAGTAGTCCTCAGTCAAATGTCTGTGGCCCAAGATGTAGGTAGGAAAATATTCAGTAGAAGTCCTGTGGTGAATTGCATGTGGGCTGCGATGTGGAATCGGCTGCTGGCTCAGCAGGCTGAGGTGGCAGGGGAGCGAGGAATGAGTGAGCAGGCAGGCAAGGCCCTTATTCACCTGTTTACCCCCTTTTATGGCATAATGGCCGAGGCTAATGCTCTCATTGGCCACGTTATCACCCGATCACCTTAGCAATCACCCAAATATACCCAAAAAAGGAAGCCCCCACAGGCTGTTCTCTCCCAGAAATGGGGGGCGCATGCGCCTTGCACGCGGCGGGGCCGTGGTCTTACGAACCCCTCTGGTGCGACCGGACCAAACCGGATTAGGCTGTCAGGGTTTCTCTTGCCCTGTTTTCCCGCCTCTGGCCGCAGTGCAGAAAGGCAGGTAAACACGCTCAAGCCTTTTCTGTGATCCTTGGGACTCTCCACCACACCGGCTTTAACTTCTCAAAATTAAGGTTCTGTTAGGTTGTTTTCTTCCAAAGTTGGGTGTACTTTGGTACTCTGAAAGTGTGGAGCCACTTTCTGTTCCCCCTGTGTTTAGCTTAATGTAATTTATGCACCATGTAACTATGTGCCCTGAGATATATTTTCCTAATTCTTCTCTAAGGATTTCTGAAGCAAGCAGGTAAAAGCTGTTGTATTAAATACGCTGAGACAGCAAAGAGGTGACTTTGGCATGTATTAATATAATTTCTCTTCCTTCTTTAATTTCTTTTAAATGTGTTTTGCTTTCAAATATTGGTTGACTATATCAAGCTGCTGGACAACAAAGGACTGGAGTTCAGTACTTGTACCGTGGATTAGAATGTAGCTGCATTACCTCTTTGAAGACATCCTATCTGGCCTTTGATAGACTCCTGTATAAAGCAGAGATAAGAAAACTTGCATAGGCTCCAAAACTAGAAAAATTCTTGGATGTGTTTCTCTGTTTAAATAATGTTCTGTAGTCTCAGTGGGCTTCCATGAGCAAATAAGATGCTTTCAGAAGCTGGAGATCTACTAGTGTCAAAGTGTTATATGAAAACCAAGAGCTTATCTCAAGCTTATTTTGTGCATCAATGCCATTGGAAGAAAAAAAGTAGTATTTTCAGAAGCATTTAACCAAGGAATTTTCACTATTTCAGTGCTTTTGAAACTACTACCTCAAGAAATATAAAAAGGAGCTGCAAATAGAAAACATAGTGGTTCAGAGCTGGAGCAGCAGGTGACCTGAATTTATGATGCACAGTTTCTGCTCCTGTAGTTTAAAAAAAAAAAAATAAAATCAACTTTAAGGAAATGTGAATGTGGGATTTAAATGAGATCTCAGTCATACCTACAGGAGAACTGTGGGACTCAAAATGTCTGTCTGTCTTTGACAGATGATACATTTTTGCACGCACATTTGTAGCCTACTGGTCATTTAACACTCAACTATTAGTTGAGGAAGATAAACCTTATTTCTTTTGACTTCTTCCTAAGGTGTCACTGAGACGTGATTTATTAGGCTGTCAGTTCTGTAACTTCTGGCAGTCATTTCAAAACATCCTACAAGGCTCTGATTTAATTTAATAATAAGGAGGTTCATGTGGGACTACAAACCTGAATGTTTAAGACAATGAGGCCAAATCACTTCTGGTCATGCAGTTAACTTCACCGAGACAGTGCTTTATCATGAGTTAAGAATAATACTGCTTTTGGAGTAACTTCAGTATGGATGGGTTTTTGGGCTTGACTTCAGTTCCAAAAGAGAAGGAAAATGGAAGGTTATTTGTGTGGAATTTTTCTTCCTCTTGCCTGTAGAAAACCTGATTAAACTACTTTCTAACCATTCCTCCCTAGAGGTCTCATTTACTACTAAAAAATTTTAGCGTTGCTTTTGAACCGCAAAAAAATTGCAACACAAGCAACATTTTAATGATTACCTGGTTATATTTAACAACCATAAGAGTTCTTTTGTTTAGAGAGTTCAAAATAATTGAAAATATATTGTTTTTAAATTATGTATGGACTGTCAAAATAGAGCACAATCACAAAAAAAGCCTTTTAAAAAAGATCTTCAGCTGAAAAAATCCTCCTGTAGACATGATTTATGTGCAGTGTTTGAGTAGTACATCCAATGCCTAGTTCCACACAGAACAGGTCCTTCAAGCAAGGCAGATCTTCTGTATTTAAAAACAAGTTCCTGTATATCTAGAATTCGGCCACAACAGGAGCTAATAATGGTCATGTGAGCAAATAAGTGGAAAGGGAAGAGGTTTTTTTGTCTCTTGATGCTTCCAAACAGAATAGCGCAGACCAAGTTACTCCCACTGGTGGTGAGGTGAGGTGCTGGGAGTGTTCTTCCAACCCTGCTATTCATATGCAAGCATAGTGCACTTAAAACATTTTTTTTTTTTTACCTTTTAGACATGTAATGCAATCCAGATAAATGGAATTGAAAAGTCTTGATGTGATATATCCCCCCTCAATGCTACATTTTGGTCATTCTTGCTTCTCCCAGCTCAGCATACAGTAAAATAGTAACATGTTAACTGCTGGCATTAAATCAATGTGGGCAACAGTGTAAAATTTGGTGCCTGTGTTTGTATGACAAGCTGTTATCACATAATCTTCAGTATGTTTCTTAAAGGTATCCTATTTTGACACTGTGTCACCTGAGAGACTGTAAGAGTTGAATGTGTGGTGTGATTTCTTGGGACTTGAAGGACACTGCTGTGTTCTGGCACACCGACTGGTTGAACATTACGTAGTTTGTGTTGGTGTCTTCCTGGCCTTGTTTGTGGCTGCCATACCTCACTAACAGTCAGGATGATGGTGCATCTGTCACAGCAGATGGAATGACATAAGTGTTTTTGCAGAGAAACCTAAGCTTTTGTACTGAGTTTGAATGCTTTGTTCTGCTTCTGGATGGGGAAGATGAGAGGGAGGGAGAGTGAGCAAAGAAAAGCTTTAGTGTGTGGAGCAGTGAGCATGGGTGGGGCCAGCTGCTGTCAAAGCTTTTTCCATCAAACACATAGCAGAGGTTTTAACTTGGGTCGTCTAAGTCTGAAAGACATCTTTGCCAGTAAATAGACTTTCAGGTTCTGACTCAATGCTGAAGGAAGCAGACTGAAGAAGCTGCATTTGTTTTATATATTTTTCCTCAAAGTCCTTTTTGAGTCATACTTATGTAAATAATGCATTTCATCATCTGGCTCAGAGGTTTGACATGTTTTTTGTCAATACACTTATTTTAAGGAGACGATGTTCAGATAGGGAAAAAACCCTACTTATGTTTCTATGCACACATAGGAAAGTATATTTGTAATCATTAGAGACTATTATTCCTTTTGTAAACTCCTTTCTTGAGACAAATCTATTTTATCTTTCAAAACAGACCATAATTGCAAGAAAAATCTTCTATTTGACGTTTTTATTAGAGAAAGCATTATTCCAGAACAAAAATAGCACATTGTGATGGTGCAACATCAGCGTGATCATTCCTCTACCCACCTACATTCCCTGTTCTGCAAATCTATTACTCAAAAGCTCTCAATTTTTTGGTGGATGGTTAGTCTTGCTAAGCCAATGTAATTGAAGATGTTTTGCTGAGTACTTTCTAAGGAGTTACTTAAAATGTACTTAACATGCATATTTGTTTCTATGAGAAATGCCTTCCACCAGATCTAGAGCCTTTTTATCATTCACTCCTGTGACGGTATTTTCAATGACTTGAGTCATCTCAAATCCAGTTCAGTAAGCTAAAACCCACTGAATTGACACTACATTCACTTTATATAACTTGCTCAGTATTTTTTTTCTTCTTGCAATATTTAAAAAGATAGGTAAGAAGTTGGTATATAAGTAAAAGTTTCTGAAGTTGTTACAAGTGATATTCCCCAAACAATTCATAGTCATCACTGTATTTCTGTAAATACTTTTAACCTTCACAAATTTTTAATTTAAAAAGCCCACACTGAAAATTTTGTCCTTTTGTCACTTTTCACTTCCCTTCAAATAGAATGGGAGACTGGTAAAATGCTCCTATCTTTCATGTGTCCAGGATTTCATAGTGTAGATCTCAGGCATGTTGCAGTCGAGACAGTTCTGTTTTGCCAGCTAAGACGGACACTGCTGTTTAGTATGATTTTAAGTGAGAAGCTTCTGTTTCTGATTTTGAGGCTCCTTCAATAATTCTTTGGGCAGAGTCAAATGTACACAGATAAAGTCAAGACAAAGTGACAAAGACAGCTTGTTCCTGAGGAAAGTTAAATGTTTTTTCTGTCTAATTTATGTGACACCTAAAGGAAAACTGCAGAATGAAGCATCCTTTAACATTTGGTCTGCCTACAACGACCTCTAATAGAAAGGGACAGTGATTTGTACACTGTCTGATGCAATTTATTATTTCATTCAGATACAATTATGTTTTTTCTTTTAGTTTTCTTTCTGCATTGAAACAGCAGCCTTTGAACTGTGAGTTCTTTAATTTTTTTCTTTTACTATTTTTCCTCTTTTTTTCCTCCCTTCTTTTTTTTTCCTTTGCCCACCTGCCTTTCTCCTGCCTTCCTTTTTTTCTTTTTAAATGGAAAGTATCAGTAGCCAAAATTGTGAGCATGTGTTGTGTGACTTCAATCTCAATTTACAGATGAGACCCAAATTCATAAGTGTTTTATCAACTTTCCTAGTAAATGGTATCTGTACAGATCATGCTGAACGGAACTTATGTTACTTGTATTTAGAGCAGAAACTGTCTGTACTTTTGTCACCCACCAAAAAGGCTCAAGGCCTAACTCAAACCAAAAGGAGTGGTAGTGGGAAATGAAAGGTTAAAATAACCCCAGTTCTTCAAAGTGAGATATTCACTTTGAGCACTTGCAAACACCCTGTCACTCCACCCCATCTCTATCTGACCAGAGTTAAATGTAAGGTCATTTAGCAGGATAGGAGACTAATCGCAATCTATCATGGAAGTCTGCATTCCGTCCCTTGTGTATTGAATGCAGTCAAATACTGCAATATTGGCCAGTCAAGTTTATTTTCCCATCAATAAGGACAGTGTTCCAGGAGGGACTACCTTTTAGAAATGATTTAGCTGCTAGTATGCCATGAAATGGCAGGCTTGTAGAGCCATGGCAAAGCTGCTCTGGAGATTTGGCTCCTGCCTGACATAATGGGAACACAGCTGACTGACAGGAACTCTCAAAGATGTCTTGAGCCTTCAAGTGCAGATGTTAAGTTCATCAGGAAGAGAGGGTTTAAGCAGTATGAGCAGATTCTGTGCTGCTGGGGAAAGAAACTGCTGTAATCTGATGCTTCCTACCCTCCCCTTTTGGTGAGAGACCAGGAACGTGGAAGATAAATGTTATCAACGTTTTTTGAAATCATACCTATGCTGACAGGCCTCAGTGCTCCCATTCTTCCTCTAAGATGCTGCCTGCAGCTGTTGAAAGCTGAAAATCAGAGCTTGCTCATTAACTAATTGCCCAAAACTGTCTTTAAGAGTTTTTGAATTGGGGAGAAAATACTTTTCAGCAACTAGGGAATAGTTGATTTCTGTGCATAGCTGATTTCTGTACATAGTTTTCACATCTAAATAGAATCAATTGTGTTACTGTGCTGTACATCTGGGTGCAGAATACTCATTACTGACAGGAAGCTTGTGGAAGGAGATTTTACTCTCTTTAATGTATTTTGGAAGTGGGATATTAGAACAATTATTCATTTGTATTACTTGAAGGTAGCAAAATAAGGAACTGAAACTTTTCTTCCTTGATTACTCTGATCATCTCTAATTGTGTGGTTGTTGGCATCCTTTCAGTGCACTTTTGTTGAACTTCAGAGTGTGAACTGGAACTTCCTAGTGAAAAAAAATAAAAGAAAAACGTGACAGAGTTCTCCCAAAATGATTGCCTCAAGTTCAATCACTCAACCTGTATTTATTCATCTGAATGCAGATTTTAAGAATGTCATCCTGGTTTTGATAATCTCACAATTCAAGACACAATACAGGAGCTGCTGGCAATCATGTTCTAGGAGGCCTGTGCAAATAGAACATTGGTTCTGCCATTTGTGGAATTCATTCCTACTAAAACATTTAACTTCTCTCCTAGTGTTTGTGCTCACTAAACAGGTTGTTCTTGCAGCTTATGCAGATACATGCTCCTGAACACAGGGATACAACATTGGAGGCATTTGAAGAAATCCAGTCTTATTTTGCATGCTTAATGACTAATAGAGCTCATGTCATTTTAGTTGCTGAAAAATAACTTCAAAGGAGGGAGTAGACCCTGAGTAACTTAATAATTTAATGTGATTGATATGCCCTTGTACACGTATGTTCTCTCTCAGCCACATGTGTATTAGAGCACAAGAAGGATTTCACAAGCTTAGCAATTCATAACCATGCAACAATGTCCCTCAGATTTTCACATGCTGAGTTACCAAAATAGGTTAAGTAGCCCTTCAAGCTTTAAGGTCAGTTTATTAGCCTTCTGAGTTGCTTGCACTTAATTAGCCTGGCACCAAGTGTCACCACTCTGCTAGTAATATTGCTACTTGTGTAAAATTTTTGCAGCACCTCATGAGCTGTGTCCTGGCCTAGAGGAAGGAGAGTACTGCTGGGGCTCTGAGAAGCAGAAGGGAAGAAGACAGAGTGAACAGGGCGCTTATGAAGCACGGAACTACTGCAGGTGCTTCTCCACTTCAGTAAGTCACCTGACTTTTGCTAATATTTTCTTGAGGTGGTTTTGGTATTTATTTCTATGGAGGAAAAAAAACCCAAAGGACTATTGTTAAGTTTGGTTTTGTTTTCTGCTTAAGTGGGCAATCAAACTTAGTGGGCAAGGACTCCAAAGATGCAAGGATCCCACTGCCCCATTCATTTCTGTGCTGTCCATTACACCCCTAAGTCTCATATTTAGGAAAGCTGTCTTTTACAGACATCTTACTTTAGCAAGAAGAAACTAATTTTGCGAGTTTTTGCAGTCAAAACATTTCAAGTGCTCTCTTTATTTCTCCATCATTCCCTCTCATACCTCATGTGTGTATAGCAAACACAAGGATGTGATTTACACCTTTTAATTTTTTTGAATGTTCTCTGATAAGCTGATAAGAAGGGGCAAACAACTTAACCAGATAACCTGAATTAGGGTCATTTCCATTACTAGGCCTGAAATGAAAAGTGAATTCATACCACAAGACGCAATCATGTTCAGAGTCCTTTCTGAACCTAACATTTAGCTTGAGTGGGAAGCAATACTTAACTGGCATGATAATTTAATTTCTAAGTGAGGATTTTTTTGAGATTTGTGGTTTCCCTCCCCCATTGCTGCCTTTTTACTTGCAACATCAGTCTCAAACTGCCTCTACACTCTGAACAGTTTGAAATGTACAGCGCAGGGGTTGTTTCTTTCTCTGTTTCTGCATCCAGCCAAGGAGAGCAACTGAAATAACTTAATTGTGCAAGTGCATTAGAAAAGCATTCAAAGGACACGTTCCTATCTAGGATGCACAAGATAGAAGTTTGAAGAGCTCAGCAGACAGGAGATACTTTGCTCAGATGACTGTGTCATTGATTGAGCTGTCACATAATGGCTGTGGTGGAATCTCACAGGGAGGTCTGCCCCCTTCCTGGTGCCTGGGTTAGGGACATCGCCAGGAGACTCCCTAACCTAATACATCCCTCTGACTATTACCCCTTGCTGGTAATACAGGCTGGCAGGGATGAGATCGAGAAGAAGGGCATCAAGGCAATTAAAAAGGAATTCAAGGCCCTGGGGAAGTTGATAGATGGGGCAGGAGCACAGGTGGTGTTCTGCTCAGTTCCCCCTGTGGCAAGGGATTTCACAGAGAGGAACAGCAGAACCTATGGATGGTGCAAGTGGCGGCACTTTGGCTTCT
>WAAF01007744.1:1391-34767 GCA_013400475.1 Tricholaema leucomelas | reverse complement strand
GCCAGGATGCTGTTGGCCTTCTTGGCCACCTGGGCACACTTCTGGCTCATGTTCAGCTGCTGGCCACCAACACCCCCAGGTCCTTTTATGCCAAGCAGCTCTCCAGCCACTCCTCCCCCAGCCTGTAGGGCTGCTGGGGGTTGTTGTGGCTAAAGTGCATGAGCTGGCACTTGGCCTTGTTAAACCTCATGCACTTGGCCTCAGCCCATTGCTCCAGCCTGTCCAAATCCCTCTGCAGGGCCTTCCTACCCTCCAACTCATCTGTCTTCCCTAGGGGCATCCTGAGGTGACCTAACTCCTGACAATCTCTTCTGTACAGTCTCCCTCTGTTTCAGCTTTCACTGATCTCCAAAGCTATTGGGTAAGTTCTGGCTGCTCAGCCCTCTTGGTAGGAACCAAATGAATTCCTTGTACCTTTATGGTATGCTAAGCCATGTGTCACCTGCAGGACAGTTCCCTGAGACTAATGGGTGTGAATGTGCTTACATACCCAAGCTTCTGAAACTGAGAGTGATTAGCAGGTTGTAAACCTCCATACTTTTGGATTGGTCATTACAGATGTAGCATATGAATTCCACTATACACCAACTGAATCATAGAATCAACCAGATTGGAGGAGACCTCCAAGCTCATCCAGTCCAACCTAGCACCCAGCCCTATCAATCAACCAGACCATGGCACTAAGTGCCTCATCCAGGCTTTGCTTCAACACCCCCAGGGAGGGTGACTCCACCACCTCCCTGGGCAGCCCATTCCAATGCCAATCACTCTCTCTGCCAACAACTTCCTCCTAACATCCAGCCTAGACCTCCCCTGGCACAACTTGAGACTGTGTCCCCTCGTTCTGTTGCTGGTTGCCTGGCAGAAGAGACCAACCCCCACCTGGCTACAACCTCCCTTCAAGTAGGGTCAGGTAGTGATGAAGTGATGAAGCTGACCACAGACAGACACAAGTCTGGCCTAGCTGTAGTGTTGTTGCATACAGCCATGCATGTATGTATCATGGAGATATGACAGTCATAGCTGTGCTGCACTTGAGTGTGTAGATTACCCTAACTGGGTAGTGAGAGCTGCTTCATGTATCTAAAGCTTTATTGTTACTGCAGTGCTCGTGCTGCTATGGCCCTAACTTCCCTCACACTGAAGAAAGACACAAGGGACTTCTTTCATCCTTCAGCTCATGAGGAGCTTTCAGGGATATTCCCTGTGTTGTACTGTTTCCTTTCTCTGCCTTTCCTGCTCTTTGCCCCATCTTTCTCACTCCTTCAACCCTGCTTCTGTATCACTTGCTCATTGACTGTTTCACCTTCCTGGGGGCCATCCTGCTGCAAAAGAAGTACATCTTAATACAGAACTCTAGAAGACTTTGCACTCTCAAATGGAAGCACAGGGTGCTCAGTGTATAGCTCAAATGGCCTCTCCTTGGAGAAGTGATACTCCCTTTCATTTCTGACTCGTTCAAACAGGTTCATTTCCTTGCACCACTGATCTGGGGAGCTGTAGCAAGAAGCATTCACTTGTCTCCTAATGCTTCCCTCCCTCATACCTATACTCCTCATAGTACTTCATAGAAGACTACAGTGCCTTCAACCCACCACGACTGTCTCTCACTCAACTGTCAACCCAAGCAAACACTGCACAAAGAGCTGCTGCTGGTTGGGTTTTGCTGGTAGCAGGGTAGGTAGGAGTGGACTTTGGCAGGCACATTGGGTGGCTTCTATTCCCACAGGTGAAGGAGATTAGGCAGAGGAAAACTGAACCTCATGGTGGCACTCTGCATGTGTTTGAGGACAGACACTGCCAATCTCTGTTTGAGTTCACTGTTGCTGGGCTACCGTAGAAACTGCTGAACTGGTTGGTCTATTCTCTACTGCTCCATAGTGGAAATCTGAGGATTAAGTGGGAGCCACAATAGGCAGTGATTCTGCCCTGCCCTTGAGCAGCCTGCCACCCTCCCACTTGTTTCTGGCTGCACAAGGGCATGTCAGGAATTGGATAGGGCTGGCAGAGACCTGTCTGTAACAGGATGCCACTGTACTTTCCTTTCCTTCCATCAGTGTGGGAAAAAGACGAGTTTATGTGTGGTATGTGGGGGCTGCCAAGGGGCACTGACCAAAGGAATTAGAGGACCTCAAGAAGAAAAGGTGGATGTCCTCCCACCATCAAGAATCAGTTTGGTTCTAATGGGTGGAAACCTCACTGATGAGAAATTTGGACACTGAGCAGAGTTCTGACCTGTAACTCAGGCCACCCAGCAGGCTGAGGCTGGAAATAGTATTCAGTAATCCTAACTTCAGGTATTCTTAACCAGTAGATATATCACTGTTGTCCCTGACTTAGGCAAAGGATTGTGAGTCCTGACTCTTGAGTTCTTATTTTCCTTTCCACCCCTTCCTTTCTTACCATTAGTCAGCTCCCACAACTGGAATGTTGCCATGGATGGCTCTGACCTGTTCAGGAAGGATAGACCAGCAAGATGAGGTGGGGGAGTTGCTCTCTATATGCAAGAGCAACTGAAATGTG
This sequence comes from Tricholaema leucomelas, assembly GCA_013400475.1. Lineage (NCBI taxonomy): Eukaryota > Metazoa > Chordata > Aves > Piciformes > Lybiidae > Tricholaema lacrymosa > Tricholaema leucomelas. The sequence goes on along the minus strand of WAAF01007744.1, from coordinate 32,244 downwards.
CTGCGTTCTATCCAAGGGGAGCGTCACAACAGGGAAAAAGACCGCGAGTAAGAATTAAGGGATGTGGGAAAGGAGGTGAAATTGTAGGTGTCTACTATAGACCACCAAATCAAGAGGAAGATGTTGATGAGGCCTTCTACTGACCATTAGAGGTAGCCTCTAGAGCTAACTCCTTTGTACCATGGGTGACTTCAACCTGGTATTTGCTGGGAATCTCATGCAGCCAGGCACAGCCAGTCCAGGAGGCTCTTGCAGTGTATCAATGATAACTTCTTGATACAGGTAGTGGAGGAACCAACAAGGAGAGGTGCACTGCTGAACCTTGTATTAACTAATAAAGAGGGACTGGTTGAGGACATTAAGGTCGGGAACAGCCTTGGGGACAGTGATCATGACATGGTAGAGTTTAGTATTCTAAAGGGTAGAATCAGAGCAACAAGTAGAATTACAACCCTGGACTTCTGCAGAGCTAACTTTGTGCTCTTCAGGGACATGCTTGCAGAAATCCCATGGGCTAAGGCTCTAGAGGGTAAAGGAGCCCAAGCAAGTTCATAGAATCATAGAATCATANAAAGCCACAAGTTGGTTATCTTTTAAAGACCACTTCCTCCAGCACTGTGTTTCACCTCTCATGCTTAGTTTCAGCCAATAATTTAGTCTTCTTCTCTGGAGACTTCCAAGATCTATCTGTACGCATCCCTGTGTGCCCTGCGCTAGATTGGGGCCAGGCTTTCCACCGGAGCTGTAGGTGGGTTATAAGGGGAAGGCAGATGATTTAAAGGCTCCCATTTATCTTTCCTTTTGTTTCTTTTCCCTTCTCTTTTACTTTAAAGATGTTTACTGATGCTTTAGCCCTGACACTTCCCTTCCAGCATGCTTCTGATTGAAAGGTTCTTTGGAATTTACATCAACTGGTCCTGCTCTGCCAGGGGGTTTGGACTCAATGATCTCGAGGTCCTTTCCAATCCCTTGTGCTAGTCTGAAGCTAGTTAGAATGTTTTGGTGAGTAGAATCAGATTATAGGCCGTGAAAAGGAAACAATGGTGATGTCTGCTGCACTCATAGGCTTGCTGAGACAGATAAGAACAAGAACATAAACATAGATAACAGAGTCGCTCTCTGTCTGGGCTTTGGGCTGAACTTCTCTCTCTAACCTAACCTGCTGTCTGTGTGACTAATCCATCTGTTTCCTAACCCCCCTGGCCGACCCTCCATACAACCTTAAACATAAGGCAAGATCTAGGGTAAGGAAAAGGGGTGGGAGGAAGGTGGAAGGGTGGTTGGGAGCCCCTCCTGGGGACTCAGGTTTCTGGGAGGGCTGTTGTGTTTCTGTATTACCTTTTACCTTGTCTATTTCTGCATATACTGTAAATCTCTGCTTGCCTATTGTGCTAAGCTGTAAATATAAAGCTGCATTCAATTTCCAGAGCAGCTGAATCTAGTCTGGGTGATTTTCCAAAGTGCAGTGGGGTGGGGAACACCCAAACCATCACACCCCTAACATCCTGTGATCCACTGAAGTTTGTTGACCTTGTTAGCTTCTGCACTTCTACTCAAAAGCAATAATACTCAGTGCTCAGGTTTGAAAAATGAACAACTCTGCTTATGTTCTCTACTCTTCCTAAACAAGCAGGAGCCAAAGGGTACACACTTCTTGTATGAGCAAAGGAGAAGAGATTGGTTCAACCTTTCCAGGTGAAGGAAGAGAAGACATTGCTGTGCTGCTCTGTCCACCTCATGGGCAGTTGCATGATCCCAGTGTGAAGGAGAGAGCCTTACCCAAATCCTAAGGAGTCAGAAATGGAACTCCCATGGGATTTGTAGCAGTAGCTTTTCTTAGGCAGTGAGTCAACACAGCTAGAATGCGAAGCAGTGTAACAGGCATTAAGAGGATGTGCCATTGCAGCTTGTGCTGAAGTTACTCGGTGAAGGATGTTTCCTAAATGTGCTTTCGGTCATTTCGGTAACTCCTTCTTCCCTAGCGCTCTCCACACCTCACCTTCTGTCCCTCTGAGCTCCTTCCCAGTCACTAGCACTCATACTCAACCTTAGCTACTAGTGCTGCCCTTAAATCAAAGGTGACGCTGGAAACTTGCCTTTCCCAGCCTTTGGCCTTCCTCCAACTGCAAGAGATGTGTTAATGAGAAGACCTCATATCGAGCTGTCTAGTCAAGGCACTTGGAAAATGACACCCAGCACAGTAGCTGGATGTGAAAACCAGGAAACCAGCTCATGTCAGATCAGACCAAGACTCAAATTCAAACGGCAGCAGAGAGCAGGGACGATCGATGACCACGTGGGGTGTCACATCAGAAGATAATTCAGGGGCTTATAGGGAAGCATCATATTCACTGGAAAACCCAGATGGGCATGAGGACCATCAGCTCCTGCCAGTGGGTTACAGGGACACGTACCTGGCAGCAGGGAGCAGAGGAGTCAGTGGTGAACGTGGGGCAGAAAGGTCAAGAGATTGCAGAGGGCTTTTCACTTGCATGCTGGGCAATGGGAATGGTCACTGAGTGATGAATATGAGCAGCTGACAGAGACATTCACCACGAGACGGTCCAGTTAGAGAGAGAGAACTCAGCAATTTTAATATTGGAGAAGTTTTTTATGATACTCTGAGAAGAAGGTGTCATGAGGCACATAAATCAAAGTAGCTTCTTGAAACCGAGACAGTCTGAAGAACTGATGCCCTGAGATCAGAGCAGCTGAGGTGACACTAAATAGTCTCTCGTGTACATGGACTCTGTTTGTGCCAGCAGGGAAACCACTCCCTCTTGATCTGGAGTGAAAAAATAATTGGCATGTTTGAGGAATCAGCTTGGATCTTTAAGTTTTAGGGAAACAGGTAGCTGTCTTTGCACAGTGTGAAAAAAACACTGTTCTGTATCAGAAATCACCAAATATTTCCACTCAAAACAAACTTCCAAATACCTGGGTGACATTTATATTTCTTTTAGAAATCACAGAGTCAGTCAGGGTGGGAAGGGACCACAAGGATCATGCAGTTCCAACCCCCCTACCATGGGCAGAGACACCCTAGCTTAGAGCAGGCTGGCCACAGCCTCATCCAGCCTGTCCTCAAACACCTCCAGGGATGGGACCTCAACCACCTCCCTGGGCAACCCATTCCAGCCTCTAACCACTCTCATGCTCAACAACTTCCTCCTGACGTCCACTCTGAACCTCCCCACCTCCAGCTTTGCTCCATTCCCCCCAGTCCTGGCACTACCTGAATCATCTATTTCAAATGAAATGCAATTTCAATAAAATCTTTCCAGGTTTGTTCATTTGATATCCAACTAATAAAAAGACTTAAAGAGGAAAGCAAAGCTGCTTCAGTCACAACTCTGTGAATTTTAATGAGTTAAAGCTTTTTCTTTTGCTTATTGAGGTGGTAAAATATTAACCCAAATACACAACGATTTTATTTGTTTTCTAATAGAAATTAGGGTATTGGAAGAAAACACTCACAGGCTCACAGGATATTAGGGGTTGGAAGGGACCCAAGGAGGTCATTGAGTCCAACCCTCCTGCCACAGCAGGACCACACAATATAACACAGATCACAGAGGAACACATCCAGACATTACTCTTCCTGTAACTTTGGAATGAGATCCAGCAAAAGAAGCAGATGTAAAGACCTGTCCTGGGTTTGGGTGGAGTAAAGTTAATTTTCTTTCTAGTAGCTGGTACAATCATAGAATCAATCAGGTTGGAAGAGACCTCTAAGATCATCCAGTCCAACCTAGCACCTAGCCCTATCCAATCAACCAGACCATGGCACTAAGTGCCTCATCCAGGCTTTGCTTGAACACCTCCAGGGACGGTGACTCCACCACCTCCCTGGGCAGCCCACTGGTTTTAGAATGAGAATTATATTGATAACACACTCATGTTGTAATTGTTGCTAAGCTGTGTTCATACTAAGTCAGAAACTTTTCAGCTTCTCATATTGCCCTGCCAGCAGAGGCTGGGGTTGCACAAGGAGCTGTGAGGGGACACAGCAAGAACAGCTGACCCAAGTGGGTATTCCATACCCTATGACATTGTGCCCAGTTACATGATATGGAAACTGAAGGGAGTTGGCTAGAACGAGTGGATAAATGCTTGGAGACAGTTTGGGCATTGTGATGGTTTGGGTGTTTCGCCCTCCCCTCTCCTTAGGAAATCACCCAGACTAGACTCAGCCAAGCTGGAAATTAGGAATGAAGCTTTGTATTTACAGCTCAGCACAATATGCAAGCAGATATTTACAACATTTACAGCTATAGACAGAAATGGAGCAAAGCTGGAAGTGGGTAGGTTCAGTCTGGACATGAGGAGGAAGTTCTTCAGTATGAGAGTGGTGAGAGCTGGGAATGGGTTGCCCAGGGAGGTGGTTGAGTTCCCATCCCTGGAGGTGTTTAAGGCCAGGCTGGCTGAGGCTGTGGCCAGCCTGCTCTAGGGTAGGGTGCCCCTGGGCATGGCAGGGGGGTTGGAACTAGATGATCCTTCTGGTCCCTTCCAACCCTGACAGATTCTATGATTGTATGAAATATACAAGTTAAAAAGTAACACAGAAACACAACAGCCCTCCCAGAAACCAAAGTCTCTAGGAGGGGCTCCCAATGACCCTTCCACCTCCTTTCCACCCCTCTACCTTACCCCAGACTTTGCCTTATGTGGAAGGTGAGTTTGGAGGATTGGCCATGGGAGTTAGGAAGCAGAAGGATTAGTTACACAGACAACAGGTTAAGGAGAAAAGTGCAGGCAGACACAGCCAGAGAGTGACTCTGATATCTGTGTTTGTGTTCTTGTTTTTACCCATCTCAGCAAGCCTATGAGTGCAGCAGACGTCTAGAATCTAGCCTAGAATCTAATTCTTCTCACCAAAATATTCCAGCTAGCTTCAAACTACCTGAGGGGTGGTTGTGGCCAGGAGGAGGTTGCTCTCTTCTCTCAGATGGCCAGCGCCAGAACAAGAGGACACAGCCTCAGGCTGTGCCAGGGGAAGTTTAGGCTTGAGGTGAGGAGAAAGTTCTTCACTGAGAGAGTCATTGGCTACTGGAATGGGCTGCCCAGGGAGGTGGTGGAGTCGCCGTCCCTGGAGCTGTTCAAGGCAGGATTGGACGTGGCACTTGGTGCCATGGTCTAGCCTTGAGCTCTGTGGTAACAGCTTGGACTTGATGATCTGTGAGGTCTCTTCCAACCCTGATGATACTGTGAGACTGTGATACTGTGAAACTGGCACAGGCATCACTCAGGGGCTGGTGAGCAATTACATTGTGCATCAACTGGTTTATATTTAGCAATTATTTAATATTGTTGTGTTACTTCCCCCCCCCCCTTTCTTCCTGTTATGTAATTTCTTAAACTGTATTTACCTCAACTCAGAATGGTACCCTTTCCCCCCCAATTCTTTCCCCCATCTGACTGAGTGGGGATTGTTACAGAATCACAGAAACATCCAGGTTGGAAAAGCTCCTCAAGATCACCGGGTCCAACCTAGAACCCTACTCTACCAGATTCACCTGAAGCCATATCCCCAAGCACCACATCCAAACGACCCTTAAACACATCCAGGGTGGGTGACTCCACCACCTCCCTGGGCACCTCAGACCAGTCCCTGACCGCTCTCTCCATGAAAAACTTTTTCCTAATGTCCAATCTAAACCTTCTCAGTCACAGCTTGAGGCCATTCCCCCTTGTTCTGTCACTATTTACCTGTGAGAACAAACCAGCAGCAGCCTCCCCACAACTTCCCTACAGGTAGCTGTAGACAGCAATGACGTCTCCCCTCAGCCTCCTCTTTTTCAAACTAACCATCCCCAGCTCCCTCAGTCACTCCTCATAAGATTTATTCTCTAGGCCCTTCACCAGCTTTGTTGCCTTCCTCTGGACCTGCTCCCACACCTCCACATCTCTCTTAGAATCACAGAATCACAGAATCAACCAGTTTGGAAGAGACCTCCAAGATCAGCCAGTCCAACCTAGCACTCAGCCCTATCCAATCAACCAGACCATGGCATTAAGTGCCTCATCCAGGCTTTGCTTGAACAGCTCCAGGGACGGCGACTCCACCACCTCCCTGGGCAGCCCATTCCAGTAGCCAATGACTCTCTCAGTGAAGAACTTTCTCCTCACCTCAAGCCTAAATTTCCCCTGGCATAGATTGAGGCTGTGTCCTCTTGTTCTGGTGCTGGCTGCCTGAGAGAAGAGAGCAACCTCCTCCTGGCTACAACCACCCCTCAGGTAGTTGTAGACAGCAATAAGGTCTCCCCTGAGCCTCCTCTTCTCCAGGCTAAACAATCCCAGCTCCCTCAGCCTCTCCTCGTAGGGCTGTGCTCGAGGCCTCTCACCAGCCTCGTTGCCCTTCTCTGGACACGCTCAAGCATCTCAATGTCCTTCTTAAACTGGGGGGCCCAGAACTGGACACAGCACTCAAGGTGTGGTCTAACCAGTGCAGAGTACAGGGGCAGAATGACCTCCCTGCTCCTGCTGGCCACACCATTCCTGATGCAGGCCAGGATGCCATTGGCAGTCGATGCAAAGATGGAAGAAAGAAATCTGTCTTGATTTTGATGGAGGCAGAAGTTTAGCTCCAGCCAGGCTGAATAGGAATCTCTTAAGATATGACTGCAGTTTCTCTCAATGCCTGTGCTGTTGCTGTTCTGTGCTGCCTGGCAGGAGCCCCACACAATCACTGGTCTCAAATAGCTCAGGGAGGGATCGCAGAAGGATGTGGATTCTAAGGTATGCATGCCACGCAGGTATTGCAGGGTCCACATCTTACAGAGAATGTACTAAAGCTTTGCCACTCAGTCACCTGAATTTAGCAAACTGCCTCTCTTGTATCACAGAGATGAGTTGTTTACAAAGCAAACACTGTCAGTCCATTTAATTAGCTCTTTAACAGGGTGAGAAATGTTCCCTGGTAGCGAGTTTCTGGGAAACCCTCCAAGCTGTGAAATGGAGAGCTGCTTTTCTGCAGAGAGGACAAGCAAGGCTAGTTCCACAGACTCAAACCCCACAACTGAATCATCCTTCCATGGATGATGGTAGGCTGGGGGGTAAACAACCATCACCATGGTCAATATAGCAGCAATTTTTAACAGTGCAAGAGACAGTCATGGCGTTCTGCCACATAGCTCCTACAGTGCCCTCTTCTCTGTATAGCCTCAGCAGACATACAGCCTGGACAGGTTCTGGAGCTAGTCACCTTAGTTTCAGATAGGTCTGGGTCTAAGTATCCTAATATTCAGGTGTCTCGATACTGCAGAGTGATCTATCAGACCTTTGTGTTAGCAAGACAGCTTCGCTTGTTCCACTTAAGATGCTATCTGTGATTGCTTGGAAGCTTGTCAGACCTGATTGTTACAACAGGAACTGCTCCCACTGTGAGGCATCTTTCCCCATGCAGAACACAGTCCAAGATGATCAAATAGCTAAGCAAAGGGAAAATGTGTTTGTATTAAAAAGTGCCAGTTTTTCAAGAAACAGCAACGTTGTTTTGCAGCTCTACTTAACCTATTCCTGAAAAAAGTACACTCAGACCTGATTTCTCAGGACCGCTGCGCTGCAGTCTGCGTCCCTATGCAGCAGTCGCTCCATCACTCCATCACCCCTCTGATGCAGAGAAGGAGGATGGAGAAGAGAAACTCTGCAGGTTGAAACGAAAACAGATTTAATGAGCAGCCTCTAGCAGGAAGCTGATGTTCATGGTCTGGAATATACCTGTGGGCCAACTTGGGTCAGCTGTCCTGGCTGACTCAAAACTCATAACGGCCTGCAGACCACAGCCAGCCTCTGTCCCAGCAAAGGCAGGACAGGTGCCCAACGTCAGTAACCCCAGTCCTGGTGTGAGAAATGTATGTTTGATCCAATCAATTCGTGGCAAGAGGCCAGAGACAGGGGGGAGAATGGATTTTGAAAGGAGTTATACAGTCCCTTGCACCACTACAAAAGTATGCACTTAGCTTAAGATAACAGAGCGATCAATACTTAGAAACTAGAAGGGCTGGTGTAGGAGTGAAAACAGGTGGAAGAGACAGACTTTGAGCATGAGCAAACAGAGGAAGAGCCATACAAAGGACACTACTTGAGTTCATGAAAAGGACACTTGAGGAAGACCCCTTACTTCATCACTGAAGACCACCAGAGGGACCACCGGCTAAAAAGAGACATGCGTGGAAGAAACACCTCCCATCCTTGGAACTGATAAGGAAAACCCAACCTTTTCTTAGAATGAGTAATGAATGTGTAATAGAATAGGATATAAAGAGAAGACTGAAAACAAATGGTGTGTGTTAGGGTAGAGCAGAGCCTCCCTGCACACCCAGGCCTGTGCGGTGCTTGATTCAAAGCCTTATTTTGCATGAACGTAAGTTTATGCCTTTTGTTTATGACACTGGCTACACAGTGCCCAGCAGCTGCTGAGGGCTGGTTGTGAGTGTGAAGGACACAAGGGAATCTGCATGCTGCACTCCTGGCAACCTCACCTCACGTTCCTGCTAAGATGAGCATTGTGTCAGCGTGGAGATGCGAGAGAAGAAACAGAACCCACACCTCGGAATGCAGCAGAAGAGACTAGGAAATGAGGCTGGGAAAGCTGGCAGGTAACAGGAACTAGAACTAGCAGGACGAAGAGGCAGGGCCAGGGGAAGGATGTGAGTGAGATGTGAAAACTCAGATTTGAAGAAACACATGTGGGCAGCCCTGAAAGAAGCACAGAGTCCCTGAGGGGAATTCAACAAGGACAAGTGCAGAGTCCTGCACCTGAGGAGGAATAACAAACTGCACCAGTACAGGCTGGGAGGTGACTGCTGGAGAGCAGCCCTGTGGAGAGGGACCNGGGGCTGCATAGTCTGGAGAAGAGAAGACTTAGAGGGGATTTGATAAACGTTTACAAGTATCTGAGGGCTGGGGGTCAGGAGGGGGGGGACAGGCTCTGCTCACTGCTCCCTGGGATAGGACAAGGAGCAATGGGTGTAAGTTGCAGCACAGGAGGTTCCACCTCAACGCAGGGGGGAACTTATTTACTGTAAGGGTCCCAGAGCACTGGCACAGGCTCCCCAGGGAGGTCGTGGAGGCTCTTTCTCTGGAGCCTTTCAGGGCCTGTCTGGATGTGTTCCTCTGTGATCTGTGTTAGACAGTATTGTCCTGCTCCGGCAGGGGGGTTGGGTCCGATGATCTCTTTGGGTCCCTTCCGACCCCTAACATCCTGTGATCCTATGATCCCATGAATTCAGAAGCGTTCAAGGCTGGCCGATGACTACGTGTGCCACGGCAGGGCGCCTGGCAGTGGCGCCTGGCAGTGACGCTTGGAGAGACCTGTTCGGCTGCTCCAGGCAGCAGCCTGCCACAGAAGTGACGCGCACATGGCGCCCTCCAGTGGCGAACCTCGCCTGTGCCTTAGAGTAGCGGCGCCGGCGGCACTCAGCTGCATGCACACGGCTAGGCAAACCTGTTTCCTGCGGGCTGCGAACAGACCACGGCTGCTTTGCAGAGCAGTGTTCGTCTTTCACAACCTTAACATCTTCCAGATACATTGGCTCTGGTTTATTTGTCCAGAGGCAGATCACTGCATGACATCACAGTGCTGGACTACTCTTCTGTTCAAGCACAAATTCACAGAATCATAGAATCAATCAGGTCGGAAGAAACCTCCAAGATCAGCACCCAGTCCTGTCCAGTCAACAAGACTAAGTGCCCCAACAAGGCTTTCCTTGAACACCTCCAGGGACGGTGACTCCACCACTTCCCTGGGCAGCCCATTCCAATGCCAATCACTCTCTCTGCCAACAACTTCCTCCTAACATCCAGCCTAGACCTCCTCCAGCACAACTTGAGACTCTGTCCCCTTGTTCTCTTGCTGCTTGCCTGGCAGAAGAGACGGACCCCCAAATTCAATTACTCCTATTGGCAAAAGTGTACCAGTTTGAGCTGTACTGGTTTAATTAATTCAATTTAACAATTTCAACTGCATGTTGCATGCTGTGATCCAAGAGTTTTGTCCTCCAGTTGTGTCTAAGAAACAATTACTGCCAATGTTAATGCTATGCAGTTGTTACATTGAAGAGCAGTTTGGAGAGAAGACTCTGAGGTGACCTTATTGTGATCTTTCAGTATCTGAAGAGGGGCTACAAGAAAGCTGGGGAGGGACTCTTTAGGCTGTCAGGCAGTGATAGGAATGGAGGGAATGGAACAAAGCTAGAAATGGGTAGAGAAGGGCCACAGGGACAATCCGAGGGCTGGAGCAGCTCTGCTATGAGGACAGACTGAAAGAGTTGGGGCTGTGCAGTCTGGAGAAGAGGAGGCTCCCAGGTGACCTTCTTGTGGCCTTCCAGGATCTGAAGGGGGCTACAAAAAAGCTGGGACTGGAGGTGAGGAGGAAGTTGTTGAGCATGAGAGTGGTGAGAGACTGGAATGGGTTGCCCAGGGAGGTGGTTGAGGCCCCATGGCTGGAGGTGTTTAAGGCCAGGCTGGCTGAGGCTGTGGCCAGCCTGCTCTAGGGTAGAGTGTCCCTGCCCATGGCAGGGGAATTGGAGCTGGATGATTCTTGTGGTCCCTTCCAACCCTGACTGATTCTGTGATTCTACAAGTCTCTGAAAAAACAAACAAACAAACATACAACCCAACAAAACCTTTCCTTTTTGCACAATTTTATCAAAGCTCCACCACCAAGCTCAACCTTTTCCATACCAAGATGCGGTTGAAAAATCAAGAAGTATTTATATGCAGAGCTCAAACCCTTTTTTCCCCTATGTGAGATCAGCATAACCACATTTGCTCTCTGTTCCTAGAGGCTTCTGAATTAGGCAGCAGTTTACAGTGCAGAACTGCCCTTGGTAGGAAAAAACTCAAACAACAAGCCAACACCTAATTCTGAGTAGGGTTCATCTCACATGTTCTTAGTAACTACCAGCACACTTTGCTGTGTTTCCAATGATACCGATTGTAAGCTCCAAATTGCTGCCAACCAACCTTACAACCACAGCTTCCCACGCCACTGTCAGTTGAGCTGCTTCCCTCTGCCTCCTCCACATCCTGAAGACAGAGATGTCCTAGTCAGGACATCCAAAAGTAGAGCAGTAGAAGTGGTGTTCAGTGCTCCCTGACTCTTGGCATCTCACATTTAAAAGGAGTCATAGTTTCTAATCTATGCCTTAAAGCACATGTGGAAGAGTTGAAGAAGAGTTGACAGGTGAAGCTCTGAAGCCATTTGGTAAGAGGATGCACCAATGCAGATAGGTGTACTCTGGATGGGAGGGAGTTAGTTTTCTTCACAGTACCTTGTAGGGTGCTGTGGTTTAGGTTTGTGACCAAAACAATGCTGAAAACAAACCAATGTTTTAGTTATTGCTGAACAGTGCTTGCACCACAGCAAGGTCACCTCTGCTTATTTATTGATGATCTTATTATTTTTATTATTTATTATTTTGCCAGTAGGACAAGGGAGGTTACTCTTTCCTTGTACTCAGCACTGGTCAGGCCACACCTTGAGTGCTGGGTCCAGTTCTGGGCTCCTCAGTTGAAGAGAGGTTGAGATACTGGAACATGCCCAGAGAAGGGCAATGAAGCTGGTGAGGGGCCTGCAACACAGCCCTGTGAGGAGAGGCTGAGGGAGCTGGGGGTGTGCAGTCTGGAGAAGTCTACAACTACCTGAAGGGAGGCTGTAGCCAGGTGGGGGTTGGTCTCTTCTAACAGGCAAGCAGCAACAGAACAAGTTGCTCCGGGTGAGGTTTAGGCTGGATGTTAGGAGCAAGTTTTTCCTAGAGAGTGATTGGCATTGGAATGGGCTGCCCAGGGAGGTGGTGGAGTTGCCATCTCTAGAGGTGTTGAAGCAAAGCCTGGATGAGGCACTTAGTGCCATGGTCTAGTTGATTGGACAGGGCTGGGTGCCAGGTTGGACTGGATGACCTTGGAGGTCTCTTCCAGCCTGGTTGATTCTGTGATTCTATGCTTCTCTGTCCCTACCACCCAGCAGGTAGGCTGAGGGCCCACAAGAGGATGGCTGGGGTACAAGGCAGATGACCTCAACTGACTGAAGCCATAGCTCATGGCATGCAACATGTGCTTGAAAACTTTAAAACTGCTTGTGTTACTCTCAGTATTACGCATGTAAAACGTATCAGTATGTGCCTACCTTTTCAAATGACAAAAATACCCAAATCCCACAGTGTTTCTGGTCTACCACGTTTCTTGCTACTAGTAACTTTTTACTCTACAATCCCCAAATTGTACCTGGGACTTAGAACTGAGTTCTTGCTTTCAATAATGGTAGTAATCGACAAGTTTTGGAAATGAGCCTCATTTATCTGAATGTGCTTACCTCATAAAAATTCCTCCTCATAAATCAGGAACGCAGTTAAACAGTGCCACAAGAGAAAAAAAATTGAAGCAACTGGAATAATGGAATACAAATCCTGTAACTCTATTCAAATAGGCTGCATTGTAAGAGGAAGTTCTTCACAGAGAGGGCGACTGGCATTGGAAGGGGCTACCCAGGAAGGTGGTGGAGTTGCTGTCCCTGAAGGTGTTCAAGACTGGATGAGGTATTTAGGGCCATGGTCTAGTTGACTGGCTAAGGGTGGGTGATAGGTTGGAATGGATGAGCTTAGAGGCCTCTTTCGACCTGGTTGATTGTATGTGTATGTATATATATACACACCCCCACCCCCCCGATAATATTGATATAATTACTATAGGCTACAATGATTTTCTGCTTTCTTCATCGAGGAGTGACTGATCTCTTAAAAGGACAATCTGTGGGCTTTGCTTACAAGCAGCTGAGAGAGGTAGCTGCAGGAGGAATGGTAAAGGACCTATGGTATTTTATTACTGCATTATCAGTGTTTTCCTATACATTCAAGAAGCATTTTCTATGACTACTCACACCTAAGAAAAGATGCAATGACACTTTGGAAACATATCTTGAAAGCGCCACTGCTAAACTGTGTTTTATTTCCAACTATTAGCCATTACAGTATCTGAAACAAAAGAGTGTCCAAAATAAATAGCTGAAGATGAAGCATCAGAACACTATCGTCTTCGCTACTGCTGTGGCCCCCCTTAGCATTTCTTGCTCCTCAACCTTCACTCTTCTGATTCTCCAGGCCTACGGATATCATCGATCTTCAGAATCATCCTGACAACCTGAGTTGCCAGAGAAATCTGCTGTTTTTTGCCAATCAATGTTTCTATAACATGCTGCTGCTTCATATCTGTCAAAAAACAAAGCAGAAATTAGATTCACTCCTCGAGCCGAGATAATTTTAACCTCAGGTAGTAATTGCCACATAATTTTAAACATTGTTTTAAAATCATTACTCTTGTCCACTGTAGCTGACAGTTTGTATGAACTGATTTATACAAAGCAGTTTTACATCTGGGTTCTTACCAAAGGCCTTGGAACATTAAGAGCCAAACTCCTTTTCCCCACTAAATCTTCCCCAATTGCAGTTCTTTACCTTTCTGCATTATATTTTTTTTTAATTAGTTTGCATACAGAACTATTAGAAGCACCCCAAGGGCTGGAGCAACCACTAAAAGAAGTTCAAATGCCACAAAGCAGAGACAGCCCATCAAAGAAGGGTTTTACATCAAAATAATCTCACATCAGGCTGCAAGAGCTACCACCTTCTTTTCTTAAAAAAACAAAACCAAACAAGCAAACAAAAAAACCCACCCATAAGAGCGTGAAATGTGTATGTCCAGTTTTCATACACTGGTTTCTCAGCCTCCACATGCTTCTTGTATGTATATGTATGTTCAGACTAGTACATCTGCAATGCTTAACCAAAGACATTTCCAACATGTTTCCTTCTTCTCAAGCTGTTTCTGAGAACAACTGTCAGCTGCAGTCTAAAATCATACACTGGTTTCTTGGCCTTCACATGTTTGTTGTATGTATATGCATGCAAATGTACTAGTCTGAACAATGCTTAACCAAAGACATTTCCAACCTGCTGTTTCCTTCTTCACAAGCTGTTTCTGAGAACAACTGTCAGCTGCAGTCTAAAATCATACACTGGTTTCTTGGCCTTCACATGTTTGTTGTATGTATATGTATGCAAATGTACTAGTGAACAATGCTTAACCGAAGGCATTTTCAACCTGTTCTTTCCTTCTCAAGCTGTTTCTGAGAACAACTGTCAGCTGCAGTCTAAAATCATACACTGGTTTCTTGGCCTTCACATGTTTGTTGTATGTATATGCATGCAAATGTACTAGTCTGAACAATGCTTAACCAAAGACATTTCCAACCTGCTGTTTCCTTCTTCACAAGCTGTTTCTGAGAACAACTGTCAGCTGTGGTCTAAAATCAATTACAAAAAATACAGTACCTAAACCACAGCCTGCTCTTAACTCACAGTGAGTAGCTTTTATTGCTGTACCACAAAATCCATCAACAACTTCAACTGATCTTGCCACCAAATAAAGGTTTTCAAGCAACTGTCCATTTTCTGCCTTTCTGTCTCTCCACTTGCATTCCCATTCATCGTGACAAGAGGCAAGAGTTCTTAACTGAAGTGTTAATTAAAAAACAAACCAACCAAAAACCCAAAACCTCCAAGGGGCAAACCAGTAGCATTTTGATTTCTGAGAAAGTAAACCCAGTTACACTCCCCCATGCCACAGCTCTTACCATTTGTTCCTTTCTGCAAACAATCAATGCCGAGAGCAGGATTATTCTCCTTCACCTGCCTAGCCCGCACTTCAGTCATAGTCTGGATCGGATTCATACCACTGTTCTCTGACAGTGCCATGGGAATTACCTCCAGGGCATCTGCAAAAGCTCTCATGGCATATTGTTCCAGGGATGGGCACTAGGGGAAAAGACATTTAAATTCATACAACCATAAACTCCAATGCTAGCAGAAGCAGATTTTCACATTACCTATAAAATACAGATATAAAATGCACTTTTTCTTGGGAATATGCATTTCAGTAACTCAACAAATACCTTTGCATGATAGCCACTTGCAAATTAAAACAATTTTAAACTGCTCCTACCATAAAAGGGAAAAAGCATCCACTTTCTAGAGAGAAGGGAAGAAGCACTTTTAACATTGAGTATTGGTGAATGACAGGAAGTTCCATAACGTGCATCTTCTGGAAGCTCTTTTAATTTTCCTTGGAAACAGATTTAATCCTTATTTTCTCTTCAGAAATTAAAGTTGTGAGTGTTTGTTTCTTACCTTATCTGCTGCTTCACTGACTGCTAAGGCACAAGAAATCTCAGCTGCACCACCACCATATACAATACGATTATCACGAACAAGATTCCGGATTACACACAACGCATCATGGAGAGATCGCTTTGCTTCTTCAATAATCTGCAAGTAAACCAACACGTTACAATATGCACCACTGAAGGCTATGAAGATGCACTTCCTACAACAGAAACAGAAGCTGCAAACAAACTCTTACGATCTTTGCTTGGCTTGAAATGCAGCTCTACTGCTACTACATCATATTACTACAAAATACAAAATGTTAAGACATTCAGCTGCAAAGAATAATAAAAAGCAGTGTTCTTTGTTAAATCTATGAATTGAAACATCAAAAAACAACCTTAACATGCTGAGGTTTTCAATTCTGCACATTTGCAACATACAAACCACTAAAATCGTTAATGGCAACAGTACTTTCAGACTGTAATTTGTGCCAATCCCCAAATTCAACAGATGTAGGATTTGAGTAAGGGTTGGGGCTCTTCAGCCTGGAGAAGAGAAGGCTTTGACCAGTATCTGAAGGAGACCTACAGGAAGGCTGGGGAGGGACTATTGACATGGTCTTGTAATGACAGGACAAGGGGTAATGGGTTTAAACCGGCAGAGGGGAGATTCAACCCAGATGTTAGGAAGAAGTTCTTTACAGTGAGGGTGGTGAAACACTGGCACAGGGAGGTTGTGGATGCTCCCTCCCTGGACAGCCAAGCTGGATGAGGTCTTGAGTGACCTGTTCTAGTGGGAGGTGCCCCTGTCTATGGCAGGGGGTTGGAACTGGATGATCCTTGAGGTCCCTTCCAAGCTAAACCATTCTATGATTCAACAAGTTATGTTAACCTTTAAAGCAGCATTTTTGCCTTCTAAAAAACTTGTCAGATTAGGGGTTATGTTCTTTTCTTCCTAAGGTTCTTCCACTCAAGGCAGGACTTGACCTATGCTAAATATAATCTAACCCTAAGAGTACAAGCAAAAACCAGTCTAAGCACATAAACATTTAAAATGGTCTCATTCTGTGTTTGGGGGTTGGTTGGTTATTTTTTTTGTTAAAGTGAAATAAATCAGAAGAGGCCTAGTACTTCAGAAATGCTTATATGTCTGTACCAATAGAAATGGCTCTCCCATGAGAAAAAACATCCCCAAGTAAAATCGGTTTTATATTGTGCTGGTTTGAGGCCAATTGGAGTATTTTAATAAGAGAAATTAGACCACTGGTTGTGGAAAGGAAATAATGATGAAGTCTACATCACTCATTGGTTTGCTGGAAGGGATAAAAAGCCAAACCATAAACAATTTGTCCCACTCTGGTCTGGAATGCTGCCTCCTTTGTTCTGCTCTAGTATCTCTCCACTAACCTTGGCTAACTCTTAACAACGTAAGCTTTGCTGGTTGTCTTGTTTGTCTAGGAAAGTAGAGGGAGAAAGAGAAGGTAGCTCTGAGCCCCTCCTGCTCAGTTTTTTGTGTCCAGGAGTGAGTCTGGATTTGCACATAAGGGAGGTGGTGGGGTTGCCATCCCTGGAGGTGTTCAAGGAAAGACTGGCTGAGGCACTTAGTGCCATGGTCTGGTTGACTGGATACGGCTGGGTGATAGGTTGGACTGGATGACCTTGGAGGTCTTTTCGGCCTGGCTGATTCTAATACTCTATGGTCTAGTTGATTGGCTAGGGCTGGGTGCTAGGTTGGACTGGATGATCTTGGAGGTCTCTTCCAACCTGGTTGATTCTATGAAATACTTGTAAATACATTGTGTGCATATGCTTGTAAACTCAGCTTTGTTGTAAATATAGCTCCATCTTACTGCCAAGCCATCTGACCTCACCTGGTACATTTCAGTAGTGGTGGTGGGGGAAGTTCTTAACCCACCACATGTATTTATCAACTATATAAACTAGAAGTGAGAAAAACTTTTCACACAAAAATACAGGCTGTGAATCTAATGAGTGACTTCTAATGCACAGTGTGCTAGTTTGAAGCTAGCTAGAATGTTTTAGTGAGAAGAATTAGATCATAGGCTGAGAAATGAAAACAATGATGAGGTCTACTTCCCTCACAGCCTTGCTGAGATGTGTAGAAAGGAAAAGCAAAACATTAGATAAAGTCACTTCGCTCTTGACTTTGTTCTGGGCTTTGCTCTCAGCATTTTGCCTGCTTGGGAGCTCGGTCTGCTGGCTGAACTCCATCTTGCTTTCTAAACTCACACTCCATTTGCTTTGCTGATTCACCTTTGCTTCTTAATCTTCTTGGCTGAACCTCCATTCTTCCTTGGGACTGGGGTAAGGTTGAGAGGGGTAGGGGAAAGGTGAGGGGGTGGTTGAGAGCCCCTCCTGGGGACTCAGGTTTCTGGGAGGGGAGTTGTGTTTCTGTATTACCTTTTTACCTTGTCCATTTCTGTCTATAACTGTATATACTGTAAATATCTGCTTGTACATTGTGCCAGCTGTAAATATAAGCTTCATTCATATTTCCAGAGCTGGCTCAGTCTAGTCTGGGTGATTTCTAAAGTGTGTAGGGGCGGGGAACACCCAAACCATCACACACAGTCGTGACCGCCTATTACTCTCCCCTCATTCGCCTACGCTGCGAGGAAAACTGAGACAAGAGTTAATAGGCTTTTGAAAGAAACCACATGCTCTGCAACTTACCTATCAAACACACAGAACAAATTAAGCATCTCACCATTTTATTTCCTCCTCTAATGAAAATGGTCACAGCTCTGGAATTCTGGCACTGCTCAATGACAAGCATTCTGTCCTTTGTTGTTCCAAAGGAAATCTCTCGGACAATACCCGCAAAGCCCAGTTTCTCTGCTGTGAGTTCACAGAAGCGAGGAACAATGCGTCCTCCAGTTGCAATGGCGATTAGCTGAAGGGAAACAACCACCAAATTATCTTGAAAAGAATTTCCATTATGTTTTTCACAACACAAAACTAGTGGAAGGCAATCTGTCCAGTGCTTACTCCAAAAGGTTATCCAAGTATTTTAGGCAGTAATTTGTTTCTGCAAACAGCAAAACCAAAACAGAAACATCCTTTGACGCTTAACAAGAAATCTGTATACGCTCCAACAATAAAGCATAATCTAATTTATTGTTGGCTCTTCCTAGAGATGAAATGATTTTTCTTCAATACTTAACCATACACAGGATTGTGCAGTTCTATTCAGAGCAGTTTCACTTCACCAACTGGTACAGCCTATTAGTTAACAAGTGCTTGAGAACTGGGACAAAGCTCAACTTTGAAGATTTTACTTACTTCTATTTCAGGTCCACCAACCCAACGAACTGCAGGCAGCTCATTCTGGAGCAGCAAGTGATTTGCCTCATCATCAAAACCCCACTGGCATATAGCAAGGTTTGCTCCAGTGTCTTTTATCTGAAAGAAACGTACACAACATCAACCTTCTGATCAGAAGTTAACACAGGAGCAAAAAACAGTCTCTATGGTTTTAATTCTCTTATTCAAAACACAGGTCTGGTCTTTTATCTGAAAAAAACGTACACAATATGAACCTTTTGATCAGAAGTTAACACAGAAGCAAAAATCAGTCTCTTTATGGTTTTAATTCTTACTCAAAACACAAGCCTGATTTTTTATCTGAAAGAAACGTACACAATATGAACCTTTTGATCAGAAGTTAACACAGAAGCAAAAATCAGTCTCTTTATGGTTTTAATTCTTACTCAACACACAAGTCGGATTTTTTATCTGAAAGAAACATACACAACATCAACCTTCTGATCAGAAGTTAACACAGGAGCAAACAACAGTCTCTATGGTTTTAATTCTCTTAATTTATGCAAAACACAAGTCTGGTAAAGAGCCACCTGGCATACACAGAGATCAAAGCAGGGCAATATCTGTTTCTTACATAAATCTAACTTTTATTCATAGCCTTACAACTGCTTGTTTCTTTCTATTGCAATCATTAACTCATTTCCAGAAACAAATCAAGTGTGCTACCCTATGCTGTAAAAAGGCTAAGAAAAACACAGAAAACAGAGCTAATCTTAAAGACTACCTGTTTGACCATCTCTTCAAACTTCTCCTTTTCGTATTTCTGCAGTGCCTTGTAATCTTCCACAGACGTGACATCAAGCTTATGCTTGGTTTTAGGCTTAGGTGGCTCAAAAGGACAAGTAAGGATTGCAATTTTAGCATCTTTAAGCTCCTGTAGAATAAAAAGAAATAAGGAAGTTGGGTTTTACCTCAGGAACACTTTTTTCTTATACATGCAAAGCCTTTAACTATTTTTACCAGTGATACCTTTGTAAAGTTTAATGTTTTACAAAAGAAATCAGTGAAATCATTACTTCTAAACACCATGACCACTGAGAATGCTATGTACTCATCTACACAGACAATTATTACGTAACATAAAACCGGTATTTTCCACCGGTCTTCCTTTTTATAGGATAAGTAATTGTCACCTACTGCAAAAATATTTTAGAACAGTAGGAATTTTAAATTGCCTCCATCCTTCTTGAAATACACCACACAAAGACTTGAAGACCTTATCTGAAGAAATAAAAGGACAGCTTCTTGTGTGTTCCAAACAGGACAACACGGTAACTCATAAAGCTTAGAAAGCATTTCTTCATACTGAGTTCCACTAAGTACATTATACACTACAAATGATTATTTCTGCTTCATTATACAACTCTGTACCTGTCCTCCTCACTTAGCTGTACAGCAAACATTTCTCATTCTCTAAGACCGTTATAAATGCTAACTTTGCCTCTTCTAACATAAAGACTTTAATGCTCCTTTTCCATTTCTCTACCGATATATGGGTTATAAACTACACCAAAACAAGACATTGTTTAAACACCCTACAGTACTTTAAGTGGGATACACAACCTTATTTAAGCTGTTATAAGAGACAAACACAGGGACTTAACTTACTTTAGGCATCTGTGGATGACTGAAATCTTTATCCACAATCACTCCTTTAACCAGCTGTGTATCTTCCAGTCTACCTCCCACTTTGCCTTGTACTTTGATCAGCTCAAAATCAACATCTTTACGTTCCATATCTGCTACTGTCAGTACAGCATTTACAGCAATTTCTGCCATTTGTCTGTGACAACGATTAACTCTAAGATTTAAAAAAACACAAGAAAGTTGCAGTACATTTCCATAATTTGGAAGGAAATGAAAAAGGGATTCTATCAGAGAGAAAAAAAAAAAAAACTCTTACAGTTATAAACTTTTGTATGCTAGATCAGGAGAGGGGATTCTGCTTGTTTCACAGAATCAGTCAGGGTTGGAAGGGCCCACAAGATCATGTAGTTCCAACCCCCCTGCCATGGGCAGGTACACCCTACCCTAGATCAGGCTGGCCACCGCCTCATCCAGCCTGGCCTTAAACACCTCCAGGGCTGGGGCCTCAACCACCTTCCTGGGCAACCCATTCCAAGGTCTCACCACTCTCATGCTGAAGAACTTCCTCCTCAAGTCCAGTCTGAGTTTGTTCACAGAAATAAAAGATGGCAAGTATCGTACAAAACAGAACCAATGATGTAGTTTGTCTAAGTAGTCTTTGTGGCCACCATCTCAAACAGATATGAAACAAGTGAGGAGAATTACTAAGAAACATTCAAGTGACAGAAACCATTGTTAATGTCTGATTTGAATACTACTTGTAGAATCTATAATGAAAAATGGACTTATGGGAACTCTCCTACAGGATGATCTTGGAGATCTCTTCCAACTGTCCCTGGAGGTGTTCAAGAAGACTGGATGAGGCACTTAGTGCTATGGTCTAGTTGACTGGATAGGGCTGGGTGCTAGGTTGGACTGGATGACCTTAGAGGTCTCTTCCAACCTGGCTGATTCTATTCTATTCTAAAAAAAAAAAAAAACCCAAACCAAACCTTCAGAATATAACAACAATTTCTTTTAAAAGGTTTGCATTGTTCTTGGATTTTGTTATGCAAAAATCTGCAACTAATAGGTCAAAGTGAAACTGACTTTGCAGTTGCTTATCCTCATGGAAGTGATCATCTGCAGGAAAAGAATTCAGAATTTTTAATCCCAAGACACAGACCCATTGAGAAATCTGCCAAAAATCAAACACAAAAGAACCTTCTGCAGACATTCTAATTATGCAACGATTTTAACAGTCCTTAGAAACACCAGGACTTCTCATTTCAAACTGAAGTGGTTTTTAAAAGGAAACTTAAAACGTTCCTCTGAAGTTCTTGTGACTTACACTTTAGAACCGAGCGTTGTCTTTGCTGTCTGGATCAGGGGTTCAGTGTTCTGTGGATCAACTGGAAAGCTGTCGCTGATTTTGTCTAGATGCTGAATAGCAATGCGGGCTGCCTGCTCATAACCATCTGCTATTCTGATAGGGTGAATACCACGGTCTAGTAACTGCTCAGCCTGTTCCAGTAATGCTCCAGCCAGAACTATAAAACAAAATTTTGAAATAACAACTAACTCTTCCACAGACTAAAGCAACAGTTTTAACACATCAGAAGATTAAAAAGCATGTCTTCCCATGTTTTCCTGTGTTTTAACAGTTCGAGGTTTCTTAAATGACAAAGTGACTCCAAACAATCCCCAAGACTTGATATGCTTAGAAAGAAAACTGCATTATGTTAGACCAAAAGCAAGCATGGGCATCAGGGTGGGACAGGTGGAAGAAAATGATGCTGAAACATTCTGAGAGTACAGAGGACTTTCAACATTAAACTTGAAACATAACTCCACTTAGTAAAGACACAAAAGCATCTTTCCAATTAAAAGACTGAGACCCGTGACAAGTGGATCACCACTGAGTTCAGTGCTGTTTAACATCTTTGTCAGTGGCATCAAATGCACCCCAAGCAAGTTTGCTGACAACATCAAGCTGTGGAGTGCTGTGCTTGGGGGAAAGGATGCCATCCAGAAGGATCCTGGACAGGCTTGAGATGTGGTCCAGTCACAACTGTGTTTGAAAGGTCATGGCAGACTGGTGAAGTTCCTGCTGACTGGAAAAGGGCGAACATAACACCCATCTTCAAGAAGGGGAAAAAGGATGACCTTGGAAGCTACAGAGCAGTCAGTCTCACTGCTGTGCCTGGAAAGATCATGGAGCAGATCCTCCTGAAGGCTCTGCAAAAGCAAATGGAAAACCAGGCAGAGGTGACTGGTGGTAACCAGCAATGGCTTCACTAAGGGCAGATCATGCCTGATAAATTTGGTGGCTTTTTATGATGTAGTCACAGCTGCAATGGACAGGGGGAGGGCAACTGATGTCGTCTACCTGGACCTGAGTAAGGCATTCGACTCTGTCCCACATGACATCCTGGTCACCAAACTGGAAAAGCACAGACTGGATGGGTGGAGCACTCACTGGATAAGGAATTGGCTGGATGGTCGCATGCAGAGAGTGGTGATCAATGGCACAATGTCCACCTGGCGACCGGTGACAAGTGGTGTTCCTCAGGGGTCAGTGCTGGGACCAGTGCTCTTTAACATCTTTGTCAGTGATATGGACAGAGGAATTGAGTGCACCCTCAGCAAGTTTGCAGATGACACCAAGCTGTGTGGCACAGCTGACTTGCTGGAGGGCAGGGATGCCATCCAGAGGGACCTGGACAGGCTGGAGAGGTGGGCCCAGGCCAACCTCATGACGTTTAACAAGGCCAAGTGTAAGGTCCTGCACCTGGGTCGGTGCAATCCCAGGCACAGATACAGGCTGGGTGGTGAATGGCTGAGAGCAGCCCTGAGGAGAAGGACCTGGGGGTCTGGGTTGACGAAAAGCTCAACATGAGCCTGCAGTGTGCACATGCAGCCCAGACAGCAACCCTGTGCTGGGCTGCATCAAGAGCAGTGTGGCCAGCAGGGCAAGGGAGGGGATTCTCCCCCTTTACTCTGCTCTCCTCAGACCCCACCTGGAGTACTGTGTGCAGTTCTGGAGCCCCCAACACAAGAAGGACATGGAACTGCTGGAGCCAGTCCAGAGGAGAGCCACGAAGATGCTCAGAGGGCTGCAGCAGCTCTGCTATGAGGACAGGCTGAGAGAGTTGGGGCTCTTCAGCCTGGAGAAGAGAAGGCTTCGAGGAGACCTTAGAGTGGCTTTCCAGTATCTGAAGGGAGCCTACAGGAAGGCTGGGGAGGGACTATTGACAAGGTCTGGGAATGTCAGGACAAGGGGGAATGGGTTTAAGCTGGAAGAGGGGAGATTCAGACTGGATGTTAGGAGGAAGTTCTTTACAGTGAGGGTGGTAAGACACTGGCACAGGTTGCCCAGGGAGGTTGGGGATGCTTCCTCCCTGGAGGTGTTTAAAGCCAGGCTGGATGAGGCCTTGAGCAGCTTGCTCTAGTGGGAGATGCCCCTGCCTATGGCAGGGGGTTGGAGCTGGATGATCCTTGAGGTCCCTTCCAACCTAAACCACTCTATGATTCTACCTGCAAGAGGTTCAACAAGTCAACATGCAAGGTCTTGCATCCAGGTTGGGCCAATCTCAGGCACAAAGAGCGGCTGGTTGCAGGGTGGGTTGAAAGCAGCTCTGAATCAAGAGACTTGAGTGTATTGCTTGATGAGAAGTTCAACATGAGCCAGCAGTGCACTCACATAGGCAAACTGTATCCTAGGCTGCATCAAGGGAAGCGTGGCCAGCAGGTCAAGAGAAGTGATTCTGCCCCTTTACTCTGCTCTTGTGAGACCCCCACCTCAAATACTTCATCCAGTTCTCATGTCCTCATTTATGGACACAGAGCTGTTGGAGAAAGTGCAGAGGAGGGCCACAAAGATGATTCAAAGGCTGGAACACCTCTCCTATGAGGACAGGCTGAGGGAGCTGGGGTTGCTTGGCCTAGAGAAGACCCTGAGGTGACCTTAGAGCTGCCTTCCAATACATGAAGAGATCCCTACAGGAAGGCTGGAGAGGGATTTTTCATAAGTGTGTCTAGTGACAGGACGAGAGGGAATAGTTTTAAGCTGAGGGAAAGTAGGTTTAGACTGGATCTTAGGAAGATTCAATAAAAGGGTGGTGGGACTCTGGAATAGGCTGCTCAGGGAGATTGTAGATGTCTCCTCCCTGGAGGTATCCAATGCAAAGCTGGATGAGGCTTTGAACAGCAGTCTAGTTGAGAGGTGTCACTGTCCATGACAGGGAGGTTGGAATAGATGATCTTTGAGGTCCCTTCCAACCTAAGCCATTCTACAATTCTAGTACAACAACTGACAAGAATGATAAAGCAGTAAATAGTCTGAAAGCCTACTACAGAAAAGCTGCACAACATTTATTAAAACTGTTTAAGAAGCTTTATTTTAAAGCTAGAAAAACTAAGTTAAATTTAAAATCTTTTCTTACCAACAACTCCAGTAGTTCCATCACCTATCTCATCATCTTGGGATTTAGACAGCTCCACCATAAGTTTGGCTATCTGGTGATCCACATCCATCATATTCAGGATAGTAGCACCATCATTTGTCACAGTCACCTCACCATCTTTGTCTACCATCATTTTATCCAAGCCTAAAAAAATACAGTCAAAGCATGAAGGAAAATATAGAACCTCCCCAAAACAATTACTGTGAAAGAGCTATTAGAATTCTTTCATTATTACCATTGGGCCCAAGGGATGTTCTCAGAGTGCTTGCTACAGCCTTTGCTGCCATTATGTGAGACTAGAAAATGAAGAAGAAAAATTAAATCGTTATCATGCATCCCAAAATCGTAGTTTTACACTAAGCAAAATACACAAATGTTGTAAATCAACAGGAAACAGTCAACTATGACTGAAGAAGAAAATAATCAATGTATGCCTAGTGCTTTTATGCCAGGAATATTCCTCGTGCTTTCTCTTGCACAGCTAAAGCACGCAAAAGCAGAGCAGCTAGAATGAGAGCCTCGAGAGTTAAAGCAGGGAAGCAACAGAAGCAGTTAATCATAAAAGAAGCCAACAGCTTTGTTCCATTCTTCCGCCAGTGTTTAAATTGCACGCATTCGCACAAGACTGCCTACTCGCGCAGCGCAGCCTTTCTTAACAAAGGCTATGCTTCAGGCCGGGCAAAGGATCTTTGAGGTAGGGGCTGCGGGAAGGCTCCGCGGGAAGGCTCCTTGCCTGCGGCGACTCAAGAGCCACTGGGAGGGGCGCGCTGCACTTACAGGTGAGACGACCCCAATGAATGACAGACGGGGACTATACAGACCTTATGTTGCGGGTGGCGGACTCCCAGCCCCAAGGGCGATGCCTTGTCTCTCCATCTCCCTCGCACAGGCGCCCTGCGCCCGACATAGGGAGGAAGACAAGAGCAAGACCATCTCGTCCCAACAGGCTCCTATCCTCCCGCCAAGGCCCAACAGCGCCCGCTCCCCACCCCTGCAGGCAGCATGGCGCGGCGCGGCCCGCCCAATGGGGCCCGCAGACGAATTCGCGGCGCCAGCGGCCGCTCGCTCACCTTGAGCGCCTCGAGACCCATGAGGCGTGTTTTGCGCTCCTGGTCTTTAAGGATGAGGAAGGGGCGCCCATACTCATCAAACGCCAAAGTCCCCATGGCCGACATGATGGCGGCTGCTACCACGGCTGCTGCTCCCGCACCTCGCACAGGCAGGCACCGGAAGCCGCCGCGCCGTGACGCAGCCACGCTCACCCGCGCGACACTACGCATGCGCATTTAGCAACCAGGCAACCTATCTGGCGGGTGGGACCTATATGGCGCCTCTGGTGGAGCTTTCTGGAAGCATCCGGTACGCGCAGAGGTCGCGGCGGGGACCGGGGCGGTGGGGGGAGTATGCGGAAGGGCGGACACCGTATCGGCTAGGGTATGGGCGGAAGCACGGTGGTGACAGGCTGCACCAGGTGAGGTGAGAGGCATGGATTGGAGACGTATATAGGAGATGGGTGCCCGCTGCTTCTCCCCGAAGGGCTTTGAGAGATCTCTCTGAAAAGAGAGAAAAGCAAACTGCTAACCCAGGACACCGCCCACTCTCTGGGTGAGATAAATGGGCTTTAGACATGGGGCAGAGTGTGGGGGCAGCGTCCCCTTGTCACTCAAAGCCCACTGACACCTGTTGTTACCTCCCCACGCTCACTTTCCTAGGCCATGAATCAACCCAGGCTGAGCCAAGCATGGATTGGGAAAAGCAGAACCAGAGCACTTTGGTGTGCTGAGCCCTTGCGTTCCCAACCTTGTACAGCTATGCCTATGGTTGGGAGCTTGTCACCTCCTGACAGCCCAGTGCAGCTGTGTCTGGGTCTTGGCAGCCTAGGGCATCTTTGCCTGGGTCACGACTCTGAGCTCCAGCGGAAGGAAACTCCAGGCAGCCTCTCTGTGTGTCAGCACAGACACTTTTGCTGGCACAGGGCGAGGCTTTCTCTCGTGCACTGCACCCAGCTCTGGCTGTGCCTGTGTCTGCTTTGTGCTTCCATCCAGGCACAGCCACAGAAAGAGATCTGAATTCGGCTTCCCCCACGTAGCAAAGCGGTACTGCCTTCCCTCTGCCGGTCCCGAGGCGCTCGCTGCTGGTTTTGCGGGAGCTCGCCGCGGGTCGTCGTAGCGTGGCTGACCAATCGGCGGCCTCGCAGCTGGGTGCGGTACGCTCTGGACAAAAACGCCTCCTGAAGGGAAGGGCAGCGGTTGCTCGGGGACCTTTCCTTGAATGTGGACTCCTTGAATGGGGACGTGCCCTAGCGGGAACGCCTGCGCCGCCCCCGGCCGGTTCCGATGCGCGCTGCTGCGCGGCCTGCGGGCTTCGGTGGAAGCTGTTGCTGCTCAAGAGCAGGGGTCCTCAAACTACGGCACCCCAGGGTCCTCACTCCGGCCCGCCGGTATTTACAGAACACACACCCCCGTCGGGGGTTGGGGGGGAAGCCAAGCAGCCACTTCCTGCCACTTAAAACGCTCGGCGGCCTCCGCAGCCCCCAACCACCAACGGGACTGGGCTGGAACCAAACTATAGTCCGGCCCCCGACACTACTGGGCTGGACCCAAACTACAGCCAGCCCCCGACAGTCTCAGGGACAGTGAACCGACCCCCTGTTTAAAAAGTTTGAGAGCCCCTGCTCAAGAGTGTGAAGCTACTGCTTCAGCTACTAGTAACGTTTCCCCAGAGCCGAGGAAGCAGGTAAAGGCGTTTAAGGGCTCTCCCTGGTGTCCTGTGCCTGATATTCTAGACTGCTTTTTCTTTAGTATGTAATACAGGTGTTCGTGAAAATGCTGTTTAATGTCTGTCTCTAGGTATGATATTTAAGGCACTAGCGGAGGAGAGCCCTGCAGAGGTGCCGCAAGAAGACCGCGGGGGCAGCTCCGGGAGGAGCTGGGGTCAGTTGGTCACAGCTGGTGTCGGTGGGACCTTGTTGGCGCTCTATGCTGTGGTTATCCCCTTCGTGACCCCAGCTTTGAGGAAAGTGTGCCTGCCCTTCGTTCCTGCAACTTCCACTCAGATCCAGAATGTACTGAAAATGTTAGAAAACAGAAGTGGCTCACTGGTTGACATTGGCAGTGGAGATGGCCGTATCGTAAGTGCTGCATGTCACCTCCCTTTTCATATCCTCTCAAGTCCCACATGGCCTCGCCAAGGCTGCTTGTGTCTTTCTTATATTTCATAGAATCATAGAATCATAGAATGGTTTAGGTTGGAAGGGACCTCAAGGATCATCCAGCTCCAACCCCCTGCCATAGGCAGGCACACCTCCCACTAGAGCAGGTTGCTGAAGGCCTCATCCAGCCTGGCCTTAAACGCCTCCAGGGAGGAAGCATCCACAACCTCCCTGGGCAACCTGTTCCAGTGTCTTACCACCCTCACTGTAAAGAACTTCCTCCTGATTTCTCTTTGTCTTGTATTTGGCATCTCGTGGTTTGGTTTGGATCTTAATGAAGAGGCTCAAAGCTGAGAAAACTTTACATGCAATTTAGATGACTGCAGTCGTAACCTGCAGGTTGGCAAAGTAGTGTACAAAATTACAACCTCATGCTGTTACCTAGAGGGAATCACACTGCAATGCGATCCAAGTGTTGGTATTGTGATTGCCAGGGAGCTGTGATTCAACATGGATTTATAGCTACAGCATGTGAGGCTGTGAGATTAAATAGCACTGTGCTTTTTGGAACTTCAACTCGATGCTTATTGTATGAAAGTGACCGAAAAAATAGAATGAGGAATAAAGCATGAATTACAAAAAAATAAAATCCTGGCGTTGTTAGAACTGTAATTTTCACACCTTTGTGCAGTGCTTCCTGCCTCACTCCAGAATCAATGTGGTGAAATGAAATATCTGCCAAGAGAAATGGTGAGAATCGCCATAGCCATAACTGTACTTCCAAGATGTTGTCTGCATGCACAAGGTGGTGAGATTGTACTGGAGAATCACAGGCTCACAGGATGTTAGGGGTTGGAAGGGACCCAAGGAGATCATCGAGTCCAACCCCCCTGCCAGAGCAGGACAATACTATCTAGCACTGATAAGAGGAGTGCTTTCAGACAGGCCTTGAAAGTCTCCAGAGGAGGAGACTCCACCACCTCCTTTTCTGGAGACTTTCAAGGCCTGTCTGGATGGGACAGAATGGTGTGGGATTTTTTTTGTAGTTGTGATGTTTTGTGTACCATTTCACAATAGTCTGCTTCAAGGCAGTTTTAGCAACAGGATGGCATATTATTATATTAGCATGAGCTAATACACATTAGCTCATATATTAACATGAGCTCTGAAAGGTTGATGAATGTTCTAATGATTTCTCATATAAGCAATGAATATCTATTGATGTGTATTTTATAAAACTGTGCAAACCCTGTTCAGCATGCGTGGACTTTGCAAAATGATTTCCTCATGCATCCAGCCTTAAATGCCTTTTTGCTCCCTAAAACCTTCAAACTCATCTTAGAGAGTTTGAATATGATATTTTCAGTAAGACTTGTGTATCTCACTGAAAGCTGTTTGCTCCAAGAAGCTACCTGCACTTAGCACAGCCTCATATATATAATCTAGTGGCACCAGTTTAAGCTTACTGTAAGACAGAAAAGCTGGTTCTTACATTTCTTAGCTGCTCTGCGTTCTAATTTGAGAACAACCTGTGTCCTGTTCCTGAAAACTGAGCTATAAAAGATAGGATTAAGGTGAAAGTAACCAGGCTGTTAATTCAGAGACCACTCCCCAGTAGGATCTAGCTGCTGTAGGAATTTGCATTCTTGCTGCCCAAAGCTCCTACTAGATGTTCACTGCAAAACTACAGATGTTGCATCTCTGCAACAGAAGACATTGATGTTCTTGAACAGACACACAGATTTGCTGTTCTAGTGGGAGGTGTCCCTGCCTATGGCAGGGGGGTGGAACTAGATGATCTTTGAGGTGCCTTACAACCTAAACCCTTCTCTGATTATATAGGTTTTATTTCACACCTTTTTTTTGTGTGGAGAAAGGTGGCTTAGAGGGAACTGTGCCCCAGTAGGAAACAGACAAAAACATGTAGGAGAACAGTTTCTGATGCCCTCTCTGCTCAGCAGTGAGAGTTGTTGATTCTCATCTGAGGCATCTAATTTGACTATGGCATATTTAATGTGTATGTATTTATTTGTAGGTGTCTAAACAGAGACTGAAGACGAGTTGGAGAGACAGGTGGCTAAAATTGAATGCTTTGTGTAGCCTTAATGGACCTGTCCTAAAAAAACATGAGCTTCTGTTTAGATTCTTTAAAAATAAATAGCATGTTCTGAAGTGTAACTGGTGAATAGCTATGACCTTATTTTTATTTCCAAGCATGGTAAAAGTGTCACAGTCTTGTAGTGTTTTCAAAAATGCTGTGTGCATGATGGAGGATAAATTAAGTGTGAAAGACACTGTCCAGGTTTGAGAATTTCTAATAAGAAACGTGTACCTCTTTCCAGGTTTGCGTTGCCTTCAGGCTGCTCCTGATTAAAACTTGGTAGTAATGTTTTAAACTCTAACTTTAATCATAGAAGGTGATGTCTTTTTGTATTTCCCTTATTTTTTAATCTCTTTTATTAAAATAATACAATCAGTCAGGGTTGGAAGGGACCACAAGGATCATCTAGTTCCACAACCCCTGCCATGCCCAGGAACACACTACCCTAGATCAGGCTGGCCACAGCCTCGTCCAGCCTGGCCTTAAACACCTCCAAGGATAGGGCCTCAACCCCCCCCCTGGGCAACCCATTCCAGCCTCTCACCACTCTCATGCTCAACAACTTCCTCCTCACGTCCACTCTGAACCTACCAATCTCCAGCTTTGCTCCATTCCCCCCAGTCCTGTCACTCCCTGAAAGCCTAAAAAGTCCCTCCCCAGCTTTTTTTGTAGGCTCCCTTCAGATAGTGGAAGGCCACAAGAAGGTCACCTGGGAGCCTCCTCTTCTCCAGACTCAACAGCCCCAACTCTTTCAGTCTGTCCTCACAGCAGAGCTGCTGCAGCCCTCTGAGCATCCTCCTGGCCCTTCTCTGGACATGCTCCAGCATCTCCACGTCCTTCTTGTAATGGGGGCTCCAGAACTGGATGCAGTACTCCAGGTGGCGTCTCAGCAAAGTGGAGCAGAGGGGGAGAATCACCTCCCTGGCCCTGCTGGCCACATTTCTGATGCAGCCCAGGCTCTGCTTGGCCCTTCTGGCTGCAAGTGCACACTGCTGGCTCATGTTGAGCTTCTCATCCACCAGCACCCCCAAGTCCTTCTCCTCAGGGCTGCTCTTCAGCCA
>WAAF01007743.1:4948-29890 GCA_013400475.1 Tricholaema leucomelas | reverse complement strand
ATAATCCTCCCGGCTTCTGGGGAGAGGATGCAGTCTTCACATCTATCTGGGGAAATTAATACCGTCTCTGACCTCATTCTCCTGGTGAGGATGCTTTCTCTGCCTTTTCTCCTTCTGGATGCTTTGTCCAGGGACTGCTCCAGGGACCGCTGGCAGAACCTCTGATGCTGGAGAAGGATGCTGTGCAGTCTGAGCATGGTTCTCACGCTGGCTGGCAGGCTGATCGTGTATGCAGACAAGGGGTCTGCTCCTGGTATCTCGGCAGCAATGGCTCTTACCAAGCAATGAAGGCAGTGGGCATACACAGCTGCATAGGAGTCTGTGCTCCACAAATATACATAGGCAATACAGGATCAAAGTCCTGATTAGCTCACCACGGCTGGCTGGGAGATTCTGTCTCTATAACAGCATGAGCGAAGGCCGGTGAGTCTAAATCTAACAGTATCAAGGTGTGCCTGAATATAAACAATTGTAAGCAGAGGGGGCCCGAGGACGGGGCCTGAGCGTGAGTGTGAGCATGCTTATGAAGCGAGTGTGAGAATTAGAGCAAGTGAGAGCTAGCAGAAGCTCATAGAAGCATGCAGGAGCTAGCATGCACAGGAAGCAATTGAAGCAGCACAACAGCAGGCAAGCATCTCAAGAGAGGCAAGAGAGAGCTGGAGCACGTGTGAGCTCCCCTTTATGAACTATGGGCCGAGATCAATTGGCTGTAATTGAACACCAGTGACCAATCGGTTTGGCAGTCAGCCAAACAATACCATAATAGGAGAAATCACTTGCCTTGTACCTCCAAATATGGAGAGAGCATAGGCTGGGCCACATGCTAACAGTGTGGGCTTATGCAACCTGTTTACCACCTGCTTATGTAACTTGTTTATAACCTGGGCCTCAGACAGGCCAGACACTATGGCACCTCGGCCTATTGCACCCTTTTCTGCCTTTAATGTGTTTACCCCTGTTTTGGGCTTGTTTACCTCTGGTTCGGGGAGGAAAACATGTTTGGGCAGGCAAGGCAAAGTGAGGCATAAAATGAGCCTATTTTTCAGGCCTACAGGCCCTCCATGACAAGAAGAAAGAGAAAGAAGAGGATGGAGGGAGGATTGCATAGGAAGCAATTACTTATATTCAGCTGAAGCACAGGTACTCATCTTTCACTTCAGTGCTACAGTTGTTTGCCACCTCCTCTACCCTTTCTTTAATTGAGAGCTAAAGCCAGAACTACTATTTCACTGACAGAATCACTGGCTTGCCTGAAACACATCATGAGCGCCCGTCTCTTACTGCTGCTCATTTTTATTTGCCAGAATTTCCTCTGCACAGATATCCTTGGAGCACAGGGATTGAGTGGGCCTTGCTGATGCTGTACTTGCCAGAGTGCATGAGGATCACACATCACTTACTATCATTTAATAACTAGCAGTGGAAATTGCAGCTTACTCTGCCTCAGGTGCATGGCACACTGCACAGAAAATCAAATGCTGAATGAGTGTCTCCTGCCTAGGTACTCCCTCCTAAAGGGAAAAAATCCTGGAGAGAAAAATGCAATGTTTTGCAGCCATGGTTGGTGGCAAGGCCAGCCATTTTTTCTGGATCTGTGTGTCTCAAGGCACTATGAGCCACAGGTTCGTTTGCAACACAAATGAACTTGGGCCTTGATTGACCTACTAGCTGCAGTGGCATGAATTATGGTTAAGGTCTCACACAGACAGATCCTTCCTGCTTCAGCGTCTGCACCTCTGTACATCACAACCAAGAAAATGACTACAAATCCTGCATTTTTCAAAGCTCAATGCAACTGCTGTGCAAGCTCAACCACGGCTCTACCTTCATCCTCACTGTGCTGAAGGCAGAGTGGGCACACAGGGAAGAAAACTGCCATTACTTTAGACAGCATGGTAAATGTTTTAAGGTGAGAAAGAGGAAGATGTTAAGCACAGAGAGAGAGCATGAAAAGTGAGAGTGCTCTGTCCGCAGGTTGTAGCTTCTCCTCTTTTCCCTGGCTGCCTCATTGAATATGCATGTTTTTCTGAGAATCACTTAGCATTTTCCAGGAGTGATTTGCTTAGCCAGGCCCACTGTCCATTTGTATTGGGCATGCTCGGTGTGGTAGGGGGTTTCCAGAGTTGAACCCCCCTTGTCTGGCTGGTTTCTCCAAATGATTGCTGCTGTTGATAAATCAGGAGCTGCTAGACTGTGGTTGGCTCAGAATAAGCATCACCTGTCACAACAGCAAGGCTTCACCTATTACGTGTGTTAGGTGACAGGAGCTCAGTTCCAGGTGTGGTGGTCCAGAATGGTGGTCTTTCAGTCCATGCAAGCTGAGCGGCCAGGCAGGTGGTCCCATGTTAGCATGCACAAGCTCACTCTCCATTCCTTGGCTGGTTTCTTGTCCGGTTCTTGCATACTGGGCAGCTCCTGGGGGTCTGAGATCATGCAAGAGGGGATCTTCAGGACAGTGAGTACAAACAGGATGCTCACTTAGCACTTCTCAGAAACTTAGCTCAAAACAAGTTTGGTTTTTTTTTTTCTTCTGAGCTGTTGGGACATATTGTTTACCTCAGTCTCCGACACCCAGGTACAAGAGCACATGGGACAGATGCTGGGACAGATGACGGTCACAGCAGATGCACACTGACTCTGGTGATGGCTGAGGCAGAAAAGCTGTGCAGACCAGAGTCCTGCATGGTGCAGTCACAGGGATGGATTAAATGGCTTCCTTTTTTGATTAGAGACTTTACTGCACTTAAAATAATCACCCCAGATAAGTGAAAAGTCACTAAGTGAGCTCAGGCCTCACTCCGCTTCGCAACAACTGAGCTGTGTACAATGACATCACCCTGGGGAGCTGCACCCTTACACAGATGGGCTTGAAAAGCCAAAGCTCCGTGACATGATGTGCTGACTTTTTCAGAGACACGAGGTTTGGGTGAGCCCTGCCTTGCTATTAGCCCTGCAGTCTGGTTATGTAAGGGTATCTGTGTTACTGTGAGGATGTGAGACACTGAGCATGTTGTCCGGTGTTACTGGCTGCAGCGTTAGGCTTGGAGCTGTTAGGTTTCTGCTACTTCGCATTCTGAAGTATTAAAAAAGATTACTATAAATAAAATAATAGTTACTCATACTGAAAGAGCACACGGTAAGATAACTTGTATCACCAAATCAAGGGCCCGAGATCATGATAAAAGGAAAATAAGTCGGGGAAAATGCAGGAACGAGCTCTGAAAAAGCAGCTGAAAGAGTTCATCAGTCACCATCAGCTCTTATTAACAATGAAACACCTTCCCCATTTTCTGTCCTCCAGAAAGTTCATCCCACTCCCACACGCGTTCTGCTGAGATAGGGCATTTTTCTGGTCCTGAGATTTCATTAGTTTTTCTCCTATGGCTGTGCCTTCCCTGAGCTGTGGCCGTACTGTGCAGGCGCAAGCTACGGCTCCCTCCGCGCTGCTTTGCCGTGGTTTCTTCTCTGCTGCCCGCTGGCCCTTGCTGCTGCACGGGGCTGCCTCGTAAACAGTAGTGCCTGGCCAGCGACTCCACGTCTCTTGACTAGCGCCGTTGCTTTCTAAGGCCGGAACCTCATACGAAGTGCAGCCGCCTTGTCACGGTGCGAAAAGCCTCTGCCAGCACAAAGAGCGCGCAGCAGCGCTCCCGGAAGGCACTTCCCGCGCCCCAGGAAGTCCCGGCGGTGGCGGTGGCGGTGGCGGTGGCGAGGGCAGGCGCGGAGCCCCGGCAGCAGCCCGGCTCCACGGGAGGGCACTCTGGTTCCGCACAAAGCGAGGAGCACGAGCATTTATCTTTCTTGTAAAAAGGCGGTTTAGCTATGACAGGTAATTTGGCACATTTCTAGTTGAAATGTGCCAAATGATATGGCAGATACTCCACATACATCTGAAAACAGCAGCACCTGCTGCTGGCCTTCGGGGAGGCTGAGGATGGGGGTGTTTATTAGTGGCTAATTACAGCCCCTGTGACAAAACTCTTGCATTGGATGATCCAGCCAGCCTCTGTGCAGGGAGGCCCATTTTGCAAAGGACATACAGAGTTACTCCAAAATAATTTTCTCCCAAGTGTAAGCATCTGTTCAGCCATCTTGGGCAGCTCCAACCACCTTGTGATGATAAGGAGCATGACTGATCCAGTTTGTCAGTCACACCACATTGCTGTGTTTGCATGACTGAATCATGATGTGGCAGGTACAAGCAGCAGGGCAAGAGAAGCTTTATGAAAACTCTACCTCATGCTTCAGGAACGGTGCTTTGCTTTTTATGGACTCCCAGAGAGTCTGCTGGAGTTTAAGACAGAGAAGGATCCTGTCACTGTCAAAAAGCTTCATTAAAATGTATATAGAGAATATAAAGGAGTTTATGAGAGGACTTAATGAGTGTACCAGGCTTCTGTAGGTAAACCAACTCCTTGCCCAGAATTCATCAGACTAGGAAATAAACTGGAGAGTTTTTGAAGGAGTAACCTGAAAATTCCTTTTTCATGACAACTTTACTGATCAAATAATCTCTTTGATTTTAAAACTTAGTTAAAAGTAGGATTTAATGAAGATAACAGTCTGGCCTTTGTATGAGCCAGCAGTGTGGCCAGATGGCAAGAAGGCCAATGGCGTCTTGGCCTGTATCAGGAATGGTGTGGTCAGCAGGATCAGGGAGGTCATTCTGCCGCTGTATTCAGCACTGCTTGGGCCACACCTTGAGTACTGTGTCCAGTTCTGGGCCCCTCAATTTAAGAAAGATACTGAGGTGCTTGAACATGTCCAGAGAAGGACAACAAGGCTGGTGAGGTAGATGGAGCACAAGCCCTAGGAGAAAAGGCTAAAGGAGCTGGGATTGTTCAGCCTGGAGAAAAAGAGGCTCAGGAGAGACCTCATTACTCTCTACAACTACCTGAAATGAGGTTGTAGCCAGGCATGGCTTGCTCTCTTCTCCCAGACACCCAGTGACATAACAAGAGGACACAGTATCAAACTGCAACAGAGCAGGTTTAGGCTGGACATTAGGAAGAATTCTTCATAGAAAGAATGATTGGCCATTGGAATGGGCTGCCTGGGTGGAGTCACCATCCCTGGAGGTATTTCAAAGGAGACCCTTAGTGCCATGGGTTAGTTAATTAGAAGGATTAGGTGATAGGTTTGACTTGATGACNTACAACTACCTGAAATGAGGTTGTAGCCAGGCATGGCTTGCTCTCTTCTCCCAGACACCCAGTGACATAACAAGAGGACACAGTATCAAACTGCAACAGAGCAGGTTTAGGCTGGACATTAGGAAGAATTCTTCATAGAAAGAATGATTGGCCATTGGAATGGGCTGCCTGGGTGGAGTCACCATCCCTGGAGGTATTTCAAAGGAGACCCTTAGTGCCATGGGTTAGTTAATTAGAAGGATTAGGTGATAGGTTTGACTTGATGACCCTAGAGGTCTTTTCCGACCTGGTTGATTCTGTGATTCTGTGAATAAGTACTTGGCAAATATAATCACATACATTATATGACAGAAAACAGTACCAGGACCAGGTCAGACCCAGTACAGAATAAGAAAGCAGTAACAGCTGTCAAAGCAAAACAGGAGGTTTCTTCTTTCTTCCTGTCTTCTACAAGGCAGACGGAAATATACAGGAAAGGCAAATGCAAAGCTGTGTTGGGTTTTTCCCTTAACCAGTTGAATGTCACATTTCCTGCTTTGAGTCATAGCTTTAGCTCTGGTTTAGGATCCTATTAGCTTCATGAATGGTTTGAAGGTTCACTTGATTTTCTCATAGCTTTGATGAATGCCACCTTCAACAAATGTCTGGTTTTAGTTATAATAATTTATTGAAAAGCAAATCAAAACCAAGAGTCAGCTGAAAAGAACAAAGAGGAAAAAGTCAACAGCAAGACCAAGCAGTGAGTGTGCCACTGCTTGGACATTCTCTCTGTGCTTGTGTATGAGACCACAGGAGGGAAAAAGTCTCTGGATGTGGCAGTCTGTGTAGTCCAAATTCTGTGTTCCCAAGCTGGGGTGTTATTTATGCTAAAAAAAAAAAAAATCAAGTGGAATAATTTCCAACAGCATCCCTCATATTTTTATGACATATCTGTTCTATATATATTTATTGGATGACCAAAAATGCTTTCTGTGAAAGCTTTCCGTCAAAGCAAGCAAGCAAGCAAGAGTACAAAAGTACACAAAACATGTTTGCTCATTTAAAACATTTCCCTATCCACTGGCAATGACAAAGTCCTGTCCCCAAAGCCTTTGGTACACACTTAAACCTCATTCCACCGCAGGTAGCAGCATGAACTCTGGTGTGAAAGGACTGGATTATGTCTCTGGCTGCTCTGAGTGTCTCTTGTGGTGCCAGAGCTGATGCCAGTCCCAAGGATTGTATGGGTGGGGATGCCTGGTTATTTTTCTCTGGTTATTTCTCCTGTCTGTTTTCACATTTATCCAGAGAGTACTGAAAATCTGTGCCTATAAATCTTTCAAATTGTATAGCAGGAAACTAGGTGCAATTTCAGGTTGTAACAATTAAAAATCATAAATGCTGCTTGTTAGAAACCCTATAACGCTCTGTAATAGTTTGAAAGTTTAAAAATAAGGGATTTGATGCTATCTGTGTGTAAAGAGACATTTAATTTGTTATTTTTACAAATGAGTTTATCGTTTATGGAGTGTCGGAACAGGCAAATGCCTTGAGCTGCCCACAGAAGAGATTAAGAGCAACCTTGGCCACAGAAAACACATATGTAGTGTGTCCAAAGGTCTCTCCTTTGGTGCAAAGGGGGTGCTTGGAGGAGTACATGAAAACAAGTTCATTTCTAGTACACTAATAGGCTAATAAAAGGATGACAACCATGTATATGAGGCCTTAAGCAACCTGTTCTATTGGGAAGTGTCCCTGCCTATGTTGGGAGGATTGGAACTGGATGATCATTGAGGTCACTTCCAACCTAACATCATTCTATGATTCTATAAACAGAGTTAGGATCACAGACATGCTTATTACAACAGATCAAAAGAAGCAATCTGCAGGCAGCAAAAAGTTCCCCTTGCTCTAGAGGTCAAGCTTGATGTACCCAAGCTTGAATTTCTTGTCCAGTTTCATCTTGGGAGCAACCCAGTAACTACTCTTCATGTGGCAAAAAAAAAGACAGAAATGGAGGTTGTGTTATAGTATGCAGTAACATAAGCTTTGGATAGCTGTGTGCTATGAAAATGCAGGCCAAATTGACAGGGAAAAAAAAAAAAAGAGTGAGGTGAGGGTGGGAGGTACAGAACCACTCCACAGACAGAGAAGGACTATCAGATAGATACCCCACAGTTACTGAGTAGTTCCTGATGTATAATGTAATTCTCTCAAATTATGGAGGAAAAAAAAACTATTTTTACAGTGGTGGCACTGTAGGGCTGACAGAGTTTAGAGAAAAGCTCAGAGCCCCTGTTTATCCACTAGGAAGCCTTCAAACACCTTTTTTTTTTGTTAAACTTGAACAATACCAATAGATTGATTCAAAAAAGATTCTGTCTCCATCAGGACCTGAGATGGGGCTGCTCTGAGTCTGAAGGAGAACAGTACTCAGGGAAATGGTGGCTGTGTAGTCTGGCCGAGATCCCTTATCCAATATAGTAAAGTCTCTGAACTTGGTTTCCATAACCATGCTTTAACCAAACACCTATAAAAATCCTTAGGAGTTTTACTTAGTTTAATGGAAATATGGTTGAATTCTAGGACAGCTATACTGGGTTTGTCCTTCTGGTAATTTATCATAGGATTTAGGTACATCAGTTACTAGCACAAGCAATTGTTCTTCACATAGATTCTATTTCTTTTATTTCTGTTTCAGGTTTTCATAATGAACAGAAAAATGTAAGTGGCAGAATTCTAAATAGTCCTACTGTGGATTTTTAAATAGTTGTTTTCACTCCATTTGGGAAACAGTGAATTAATGAAAATTATATCTTGATAATTACAGAGTCTGAACAAGACTTCAGATTATGACCTTGAGACAGTCACATGGACTGGGCATCTACACTATTTTACTCATTGCCTTTACATTCTCTCTTGAGCAGAATTATACATTTTATTATGAATTTTTCTTCTTGATAGAATCTCTAGACTGGTAACAAAAGAGCTAGGAAACATTTTCTGCTGAAGTTTCATAACTGTTTTAATTTTCCTTGTCCAGATAGAGTGAAAAGTGGCATTGAAATAATACATTCCTGAGAGTATCTTAAAATTATAACAAGGATGAAGTGGTACAAAATGTATTCATTATCATGACTTCTAACAGAATAGCAAATGGCAAAATATATTAATTTTTATAATGAAATTGTAATGAGTACAGAGAATGGAATGTGGCCAGAGAAGGACAACAAAGCTGGTGAAGGGTCTAGAGAACAAATCTTATCAGTAGTGGTTCAGGGAACTGGGATTGTTTAGTCTGGAGAAGAGGAGACTGAGGGGACACTTCATTGCTCACTACAACTACCTAAAAGGAGGCTATAATGAGGTGGGGGTCAGTCTCTTCTCTCTAGTATCAGGTAATACGACAAGAGAAAATGGACTAAAACTGTCATAGAGGAAGTTTATTTTATGGAAAGGGTGGCCAGGCATTGGAATATGCTGTGCAAGGTAGTAGTGAAGTCACGGTTCCTGGAGATGTTCAAGAAATGTGTGGATATGGCATGGCAGGACATGGTTTAATAGCCCTGGTGGTCTTAAGTTGACAGTTGGACTTGATGAGGTCTTTTCCAACTGAAATAATTTTATAATTTGTCTTCCTCTACTGACTTTATTTCCCATTCTGCTGGTGGGGGTGTGGGTTGGGGAGGCAGTTGTGCGAGTGGCTGTGGCCAGCTGCCAGCTGGGCATAAACAAACCATGACAGGCAGGCCCTTAGGTGGCCTCACACTCTACCAAAAAGTAGGATTGGTCCACGTGACGTGGTCAGTTTGTCCATGAGTTCAGCAGCTCTTTTCCTAGCTCTTCAGATGGAGAAACAGCTACGATCACCAACACCTTCCTTCCAGTCTAACAGCACTCCCAGTCAGAGCAGCTCTAGGCAACAATCTTCAAGCTATGTCACAGCAAGTGCTAACCTTTACTGTTGTACAGCGTGGCTCACGGCACAGCACTGCCATACAGTGCAGCACCATGTCACATAGCTCTGACTTTCCCTGTACACACTGGAGGGCTTGTGCAGTAAATGCAGCATCATGCATGGTTGCTGCTGCTACAGATCCTGGGAGCTGCCTGCCTCCTGGGAGCTACCTGCCTCCCACAGGAGACAGTGTGGGGCCACAGAGCTAGCAAGGGAATCATTTGTCCTATAGGATTACTTAATCCATGATCATTGTCACCCTGACACCTGTACACATGCACACCATTTTCAGCCTCAGAGATGGCTTGCAATGGTGATGATGGTCCAGCTTATGTGCCAGGGAATTCCTGCCAGATATGGTAATACATAGCTCTTTATTTCTGTTGTCAATCATATTTTACCACAGGACTAAGGTAAAAACCACTGGGGTGAGGGAGGGGCAATGTGGAGACTAAAGAAACTGACATTTGCCTCTTGGGATTGGCAGAGAGGTCCTATAATCATGAATCAAGGGATGAATCCCAAAAGGCTGTATTTCCATGACAATATGTTGATGCAGCACAGCCTTAAATTCCCCTCCGGGTGTGCACAGCTATTAATACATGAAGACTAAAGAGTTAAAATTGTTGTCAATATCTCGTTCTGAGTGTTTAGAAGATAAGAAACACTTCATACTCTAAACAGGGAAGTGTTTGTACTGTGCGTTTTTAATATGTGTGTTTGTAGTAGGACAATGATAACCATGTTATGGCAAAGGTAACCGTGTTCTATTATGTAGGCCAATCAGGCCAATCATAAATACTTACATTATTTCTCTTTTTATTGCTGTTTTGAGTAAAATCCTCAGCATTCTACTGCTTAGAATCAATCAGATAGCCCAGCATTTAAAGGAAAAGAGAGCTGGAAACTGACTCAGGGTTCCCACAGTGCCAGTGCTGAACACTTTACAGAAAGCTGACCACTTTACAGAAAGCTGACCACCTCTAGCACTTATCTGTGCTGCCAGAATGCCAACTGTAATTAAATGTATTAAAAATACTTTTCACAGTTTATCCATGATAGCACACTTCCTGTTCTGTGAACCTGTGAATATTAAGGCAGCTCTCCTCTCAGATTTCTTTTTCCTAAGTACTGGTTTCATTTTAATGAATTAGAAGGATTTCATGGCATTTTCTTCAATAATTTCCCATGCATTTCCACCAAAAAGGGGCCTCTTGGTTTCCCAGTTCTATATGGTGATGCTGAGTCACTGCAGCCTACTGATGGAGCCTGCTCCTCCTCTCAGCTTGGCATTCATCTAAGCCACTTGGTCCACAAAAGCAACTTTTCCTAATTAGCCATTTCCTCTCTCTGTTGACAGGTAAGGGACACTTCTCTTGTGAAAATTATGCTAGGCAAAGAGTGGCCAAATAATGGGAATAAAATACTAAGGTAACAGTAAAAAGGGAGGAAATTCACACCNCCCGCCCCCCCCCCCCCCCGTCCAGTCTGTCAATACAGTATCATTTCCTGAGTGTGCAGTGAGTCAGCTGAAGTACAAGCAGCTGTACCATGTGTTGCAGAGCAGCAGGGTGGCACACATGCAGTGAAGGAATGCTTCACTCTGCTTTCAGCCATAAACAGGAAGCACATGTGGGTCCTGCTTAGCTGAAATGTGCTGTGGGACACATCAAACAGACAGAAAAGTGTTCCCCGAGACATTAATACTGATCTGCTGTGCCAGGGTGATTGAGTGGCACAATCTGACTGTCTAATCTTGCTTCACAAGTCTCAAAACAACTTTCTTAGGTCAGTGCTTATTGTCTGCTTCTGAAGCACACTTTTGTGTCAGTGACGTGTAAGTAACTGGGAGACTGGCATATCATTCCTGTTGGACTCTGCATTGTATGACAAGCCCGTATCTATAAAGGTTGTTCTCTGCTATATAAATGCAAATTATGATTTTTATTTCATTATCTCATCATTCACCACCTTCAGGTAAATTTTCCCAGATAATGCAGTTCTTGTGTTCTCTGCACCCGAGTCGATGAAGTGGTTTCAATGATATAACTGCCTGAGATGGCATTAAGCTCTCCACAATGGCTGGTACTAGCTTCTCGCATCCACTAGTCTGATGTTAGGGGGAAAAAAAATCAGTCCATTCTATTACAGTTCATTAAGAAATCTAATTTTGCAATCACCCAGCAAAAGAACCAACTGTAATTTGTTTTTATTATTTTTTCTTTTGTTGTATCATAGTGTGTCAAAATTGACATAAAGGTTGTCAAGTGTAAACATGGGTCAAAACTTCAGAAATGAAATCTCATACCTGCTGGCTTGGGTAGTTTCTCCTCACCGTTGCTCTCAGAAGTGGCAGGGAGCATCAGCTGTTGCCATGCAGCATCACATTTTATGAGGCTCATAAAAGCTTATCAGGAAGTTGCCAGTGATGAAGATGGTCACACAGTGGTTCTAGCATCCCCTGCTGGTGCCCCAGTGACTTCATGCTAAACTGTGACGCAAAGTCTCAGATCCTTCACACCTAGGGTGTATATCTGTGCCTGTCAGCATGTTTACAAACGTCTCTTGTTTTTTTCTGCCGTGGTTTGGCTCATCGCAATTAATTTTCAATACTTCATTTAGAGTACCAGTGTAGCTGTGAGATAATTAATTTTATCTGCATTACAGTTATTATAATTCATGCCTTGCTTTTAATTGCTGACTAAATTATTTTGGTGTATTTTTTTGTGTGTCATCCCACAACAGAGAAGCTTTGCAAGAAAAAGAAATTGACTCAAAGGTAATTTGCTTAACAAAATGATCTTTTGTCCTCGAAGTGTATTTTTAAGAGACAGAGAGTCAAATAAATACAGTGCGTAGGTGAATGCAAATCAGGTAAAATGAAATTTATTGCACCTATTCACCTCCAGAGTGACTGGCCATCTTGGCTCAGATTAATCGAGTGCCACTGCCTTTCTTTAATTAACACTAGTATTAGCATTAGAAGGGAAAACGCTGAAACATAATTAAGAGTGGGCATTTAGCCATCTTGCAGGACAGAGAACAAAAGGCAGGCCATGCAATCTTCTATCCCAGGTCTTTCCCTTTCATGCTAGTCTGGGCTTTCCCAGTATGAGCAGGCAAACACAAAGGCAGGATTCAAGCTGCCCTCAAGCGATGCAACAGCCTGCAAATGTCCTTGCTGCTACTTCCATTTTCCATCCAGGCCGAAAATTTGTCCTGCCACTTACGCCTGAGTATCAGCCAGTCTTAC
Source organism: Tricholaema leucomelas (assembly GCA_013400475.1). Lineage (NCBI taxonomy): Eukaryota > Metazoa > Chordata > Aves > Piciformes > Lybiidae > Tricholaema lacrymosa > Tricholaema leucomelas. Next base: position 17,550 of record WAAF01007743.1, on the reverse strand, counting down.
TGATGGTTTCAGAGGTACCATGGCTGAGTGGAATCGTAGGATGAGATGGAGAGGTGAGCCTACAAAGGGAAAACAAGTGGCACAGTCAGAGAGGAGCTGAGCACTGTTTTTTTCCGTGGGAGACTCTGTGATACCTTTGTGTGCTGCACATACCCTGAGGCTGGAGAACAGGGCTCCAGAGATTCACTAGTAAGCAGAAGGTGACAAGCAGCCAAACAGATGCCCTGGCATGTGGGTAGCCCAGCAGGCATGAGCAGAGGCAGGAGGAAAAGGATGTGTGAGGCCTAGGTCTGTCTTCAGGCTGAGAACTCAGATGTGGGACACAAGCAGCAAAACCACCAACAGCTGTGAGCCATAAGCTGAGCTTGAATTTAAACACTGCTTAAAATTTGATGTTGGTCTACATACTCTTTCAGAGCAGTAACTTCACTGTTTACAGGGGACAGTGGATAAAGACAAGGTCCTGTCCTTGATGCCAGATCCCTCCACCTCTTGCCCCAGTGTGGCTGCTGTAGCTGCATCAGCATCTGGTCTGTGCCTGGGTGGAATAGTGAGGTTCACAGGCTGTGTCCTAGGATGGAGATGACTCTCAGAAAGCAGAAGTCAGCGTGGATAGATTTGTCCCTTTATTTACCTGTGCACCCCTGCCATACTTGCAACCTGGTTTCCCCATGCTGGCTGGGCTTGTCAGCCTGGGGCCACAGCAAGCACTAGGAGCAGGCACAGGCCCTTCCTGCTGCATCAGGGTGGAGTGAGTTTGTGGCATTTATGGTAACTACAGGACTCCCATGCCCCAGAAGAATGTCTTCTGGTGTGGTTAATCCAGGCAGGCTGTAGCATGCTGCTGTCAAGGCCCCAGAGCTCATGTGACCAAAAGGTGTCAGGATATGCCAGTACATCATTGCTCCTGCAATAGCAATCTCTGATGCAGGTTGCTGGGGTCTGCACACTCCAAGAATTGTCATGACCCATGTCTTATGCTATTGAGATGAAACATGAGAGAGTCTGTCATAAGAAAGTCTGGTTCTTCATGGCAGCCCTTTAGATAAATGCCTTACACCTAAGCAGTTAATTAATCTTAGAATAACATATTAAAGAGTATAATTTATGACATCTAAATGTCATTTCCCATAAAATGAAAGGTATTTTAGCAGATAAAAACCCTGTAAAAATAACACTTGTGAAAGAATATTTTTTGAATTTACACTGATACACTGGGAGACCAGTGGATGTAGTCTACCTTGACCTTAGCAAGGCCTTTGACACCATCTCCCATGACATCCTAGTGAGCAAGCTCAGGAAGTGTGGGATGGAAGAGCAGACAGTGAAGTGGGTTAGGAACTGGTTACAAGACAGAGTTCAAAGAATGGTAATAAATAGTGCCAGGTCCAGCTGGAGAGTTGTAACTAGTGGAGTCCCCCAGGGATCAGTGCTGGGTCTGGTGCTGTTAAATATCTTCATCAATGACATTGACAGAGTGTCTGCTCAGCAAGTTTGTTGATGACACGAAACTGAGAGGCTTGGCTGATACAGCTGAAGTCTGTGCTGCCATCCAGCGAGACGTGGTCCAACAAGGACAAGTGCAGAGTCCTGCACCTGGGAAGGAAAAACAAGCTGCACCAGTACAGGTTAGGAGGTGATCTGCTGGAGAGGGACCTGGGAGTGCTCGTGGATAACAAGTTATCCATGGGACAGCAATGTGCTCTTGTGTCCAAGGCCAAAGGGATCTTGGGGTGTATTAAGAAGAGTGTATCCAGCAGATCAAGGGAGGTTCTCCTCTCCCTCTGCTCTGCCCTGGTGAGACCTCATCTTGAGTACTGTGTTCAGTTTTGGGCTCCTCAGTTTACAGAAGACAGGAATCTGCTGGAGAGGGTCCAGCAGAAGACTACAAGGATGATTAGGGAACAGGAGCACTGCCTTATGAGGAGAGGCTGAGGGACCTGGGACTTTTTAGTCTGGAGAAGAGAAGACTGACTGAGAGAGGTTTTAATAAATGTTTAAAAATATCTGAGGGCTGGATGTCAGGACTGCGGGGACAGGCTCTGCTCACTTGCTCCCTGTGATAGGACAAGGAGCAGTGGATGTAATTTGTAGCACAAGAGGTTCCACCTCAACAGAAGAGGGACTTCTTTACTGTAAGGGTCACAGAACACTGGAACAGGCTCCCCAGAGAGGCTGTGGAGTCTCCTTCTCTGAAGACTTTCAGTGCTTGTCTAGATGCATTCCTGTGTGACCTGAGCTAGATTGTATGGTCCTGCTGTGGCAGAGGGGGTTTGGACTAGATGATCTCTTTGGGTCCCTTCCAATCCCTGACATCCTGTGATCTTGTAATTATTTTTGAAACCCTGAAATTTGATTCATGTTTTAAATAAGTATCCTTCCAATATCTTATCTATTTATTATTCAATCACAAAGGGCACTATGTTCTGTTCTTTTGCAACATCAAAAATAACTGTGGCCATCCGTCAGATGTTGATGACTCTGTGTTTCCCTGTAGGACAACAGGAGGATGAAAACAGGAAACACAGAGTTCAAAATAGATTCACAACAAAGGGGCATTTGTGGTGAATTCTTGCTGAAATGTGATGATAACATAATGTCTTTCAGAATTTGTGTTCTCCAACAGGTATGGTGAGGTCAATAGTAGGAGCTGTCTCATGGCCAAATAGCACACTCCTAAGCAGAAATGGAATAGAAAGAGATAAAAAAAAAAAGAAAGTCATGTGAATTGCACTGCAGGGATGCAATATCCTTCCTTTTTAAAAGCAGGAGGCACCTCCACACTGTGCAGCCATAAAGCTACCAACCAGCTTTGCTCAAGGTACTGGTGGTGGTGTTGTTTGGGCACTGGAGGAGTCATTGTGGCTTGTAAGACCCATGCAGCAGATGAGAGAGTATCTGTGGACTGTCCTAAATTGAGCTGCATCTGCCCACAACTGCAGTGTTTGGAGTAGTCAGTTGCCTGTCCTAAAGCTCTCTCAGGCCTGTCTGTGTGAACTGCATAGCATAAATAGCCTACTGTCAGTGTTTGACAGCTTATAATCACATAGCAGAATGAATGACAGATCTGCTGGGTTGGCTAAATGGTCCTCTACATCACTGTTCCCCATTTCAGTTACATGCAGTACAACTTGGCACTACTTCATGTTGTAAGCTGAAGAGACTGACTTTGATGTGTGTCGTGGTAGGCCTGATTGGCCAAAAATAGGCTTATGCATGTCCTGGTGTGCCCAAGCATGTTTTTATGCTCTACCTCTTTCTATGGAGAGAAGCAGCCAGGAAAGAGGACAAAGAACCTGAAGCCACTGAGTCTAAGGACTCTGGCTTGCCTAGACTTTTTTTTTGCTTCTGTGGTAAACAAGGTACACACGCTTAGCTTGTGCCTGCCTTGTGCAAGGCCTGTGCTTTTCCTAAATTTGGGTAAAGCAAGCCTATGGTTTCACCTAATATGGTCAAGCTTGGCTAGCTGCCATTCTAGTTAGTTATTCTGTGTTCAAAGGCTAATTAATCTCAGGCTGTGTTGATAAAAAGAGTTGAGCAGGTAACACAATGTGTCTATGGTGTGTACCAGCTGTTGCCTGCTGCTATTGCTCTCTGTTCCTAGCAGTGTATTGCCTTACTGCCTTATTGCATCTTGCCATGCTATGCTAATCTATAAACTACCTCTGCCACAAAGTAACAAACTCTGATGCTCTGAGGTTGTTTGTCTGGAAACTACACTGCCTTGAAATTAGCAAGAACAGGCTCTAAATGTTCCCATGCAATCGGCCTGCATAGCCAGCATGACATCCGCACCAAGCCTGCACATCACAAGACATTCCTGCCTACACCTGAAAGTCTCCTGCCAAGATGAGAAGTTCTGGAGATACACAAGTCATCCAGAGGAGCTAAGAGACAAGATCATAGACTGTCTGCCTCCTTTCCCAGCACTCTGTGAAGCCTGGAAAGAATCAGAAGTCTCAGCAGTTGACAAGACAGTAACAGAATTCCCTGAAAGAGTTTGGGTACTGTCTGAAGCTGTAGTGAGCTGCACGAGTTGGGTAATATTTTGTAAGTAAATACCTAAAGCCTCTTGTAATTCACCATTGCCTTCTGCCATAAGTAGAAAGCAGCTCCTTGAGTCTATCTACTGGACAAGCAGCATACTGACTGCAGGAAACTTCTCTTCCAGTTTAATTAATGTTTATATATTGTTGCAAGTTATTTCTAGATCTAGTTATTCCTTTGTATAATGTTTCCATAACATAACTGGCGAAGAACCAGTTATTATTAAAATTATGGTTGGGCTTGGCAAGAGTTTTGAATATCAGTATTAATATACTACATTAATTTTGAAAATATCATCTTGCAATTAATTAATTACCCCTCCATTACAATGTGAAGACCAAGTAGACCAAATGACAATGACTCTGGGAAAATTAAGATCTGAGTAGGAGCAGGGGTGGAACAAGAAAATGTAGGGCTGTGTTCGGTAGAACTGGGTATTCTCCCGATTGGGATGGTGAGCCTATGGTGCTGTCCTGCAGCCTCTAATGTGGGTAGTAGGCTGAAATGTGGTGACTTGAAGTTTAGGCATGAGAAGGGTCTAGTTTCATAGAATCACAGAATCAGCCAAGTTGGAAGAGACCTCCAAGATCATCCAGGCCAACCTATCGCCCAGCCCTATCCAGTCAACTAGACCGTGGCACTAAGTGCCTCATCCAGTCTTTTCTTGAACACCTCCAGGGACAGTGACTCCACAACCTACCTGAACAGCCCATTCCAATAGCAAATCACTCTCTCTGGGAAGAACTTCCTCCTAACATCCAGACTATAACTCCCCTGGCACAACTTGAGGCTGTGTCCCCTTGTTCTGTTGCTGGTTGTTTGGGAGAAGAGACTAACCCCCACCTGGCTACAACCACCCTTCAGGTAGTTGTAGACAGCAGTGAGGTCTGCCCTGAGCCTTCTCTTCTCCAGGCTAAACAACCCCAGCTCCCTCAGGCTCTCCTCATAGGGCTTGTGTTCCAGGCCTCTCACCAGCTTTGTTGCCCTTCTCTGGACACGTTCCAGCACCTCAATATCTCTCTTGAATTGAGGATCCCAGAACTGGACACAGCACTCAAGGTGTGGCCTGACCAGTGTTGAGTACAGGGGAAGAATAACCTCCCTCGTCCTACTGGCCACACTGTTCCTGATACAGGCCAGGATGCCATTGGCTCTCTTGGCCACCTGGGCACACTGCTGGCTCACGTTCTGCCTACTATCTACCAGTACCCCCAGGTCCCTTTCTTCCTGGCTGCTTTCCAGCCACTGTGTCACCAGCCTGTAGCGCTGCCTGGTGCTGTTGTGGCCAAAGTGCAGAACCCTGCACTTGCGCAGTGTATTCCTCTGTGGCCTCTGTGATGATGTAGAAAGGCCCTCTCCCAGAGTATTTGCAGATTACACCAAATGAGGAAGATTGGCCTGTGTGGGAACAGCAGCACTTCAGTCTAGAAGAAATCAGATGTTCATACACTTGAAAGTGTCAATCCAGAAAATGATAGAGGTTTGAACAACCAGTCACCCCATGAGGCTCAGCCAGGAGAAGCACAAGTTTTGGGCACTGAGCAGAACAGTCAGAAGCATGGCACAAAGAGGGAACATCAGGCCAGGTCACCACTTTGCTGAAGAGGACTTATGGCCCTTCCATAGGGTGTAGGCTAAGGCATACGGACACTCACTCTGTTAACAAGGCCAGACATGCACTGAACTCCATTAGAAAGAACAAGGCTTTTGATCAAATGATGCTTTCATTGCTATGTGCTCAGCACTGGTGAGATGTCATCCGGGATAGAGCTCAGCCAACGAGGAAATGGAAATGTGGTCCAAGGAAAGATAACCAGGATGGACACAGCCACCAAGGAGAGGCTTGAGAAGGTGACATTCAATCACATGAAAAGTGGGCAAAGAGATGGTATCACCCTCAGCTACCCAAAGTGGAATTATAAAGATGACCAAGCTGAACTGTTTCTTGAGGTGGGAGATGATACAGAAAGGGGAAATATCAGCATATTGCACTTTGGAAAGGTGAGAGTGGACATTAGGAAAGTTTCTTTGCTGGATTTCTCTTTCAGTGCAGAAGCATGCTTTCCAGGAAGGCTTGGAGGTTTTCAAGACTGGGAGGAGTCAGAGCTCCTGGTGGGTAGTGTTGTAAAAAGCAGATCTGTTCATGGAAAAGCATAAGAATAGGGTCTTACTATTACTTCTTAAAATTCAGCTATGGAAAGCAGCTGTACTCAGAATGATTTTGCATGGCTCCGTGAGTGCACAAGGATTCTGTTATCTAGGAAAGGCATATACAAAGTGACGCATGCCATGTTGAGCAAGGTGGAGGCATCTGTCACAGGTCCTTGTGCTGTGCAGAAGTGAATTGCTAGTTCCTTGAATTGCTACTGATCATGGGGAAAGGTAAAAACGTGCCTAAAGCAAGGAGAAAAGGGCTTCTGTAATGAGATTAAGGTTTTACTCAAGCTGCAGGCCTTTTAATGAGGCACTGAGCCTATGGTTCCCTTGTTCTGCTGAGAAACAGGACTTGTTGGCCATTCAGCAATACTCTTCATCCCCACTACCTTGCTGCAACCTCTGCAAAAGTTTGATCACTGTGGAGCACAAGGAGGAGCAAACAAACCTTGGGTACTTGTCTTTCTGCCCTGCCACTGATCAAACCTTAGCTCAGGATGCAGTGAGGCAATGGGGTGAGAAGACCATGTGAGGTCCATAGCATATCATGGCTCAGGAATTTTGCATTCTGGCCAGGTTCTTCTCCCAAGATTTGAGGAGCATTGCTGAAAGGTGTCTTAGCAACCCAGGAAAAATGTTGCCTACTAATAATTTCTGAAGCTTCTCCTTCCATCCTGCTAATCAATTTAAGATGTAAAGACTAAGCTTTGAATGATAATTCCTGTCTTTTATTGGGGTTTTCATTGCATCAAGCACAGCATCCTACTAAAGCAGGGGTCTGAAGCAAGTGCTGCATTTGACCTGTGCTGTGAACAGAGGAGCTCAGTTTCTGTTTGACAAATACATCTATTCACTGGTGTTCTTTAATATTTTTCCAATCAGGGGAGCAAATCACCCATTACAGTGTATTCCCCATGTCCCCAGGCCCACAAATATTTTCCAGGAGCTCTTCTCAGCATTTCACATTATAAAATCAATCTCTATTTAAGTAAGAGGGGGATATTTATTTCTTAATTTTTAGTAATGTATTTTGTGATTTATTACAGCTCTCAGTGTTGTATTATTTATTTATTGTGCCTATAGGATGCTCTGTCGTATGGTAATAGAGGAGCTACAGGAATTGGAGACCTAAGAAAACAAAGTCCAATAATTTTGCTACACTGTAGGACTCAGTCCAAAATTAACAAAGGAGCAAAACTGCAGTGCAAGGATAATACCATAATGTTTATGTTCCTAAGTTTTTATGGACCCAGTGGAAGGGAACTAAAATACCCAGAAAAATCAGTCATATCTGAAAACAAAAATTAGGACTATATCTCCCAGGGTGTTTCACAACTGAGTTACTAGCTATGGAGTTCTTAAAAGCTAATTGTAAACGTGCACGGAAACCTGAATGAAACAAGTATCAGGGTTTTCTTTTCCTTCCTTTCTTGCCTTCTCCCTGCAGTTTCCCTTTCAAACTATACTCATAGGTCTTCAGCTGTGAGAAAAAGAGGATTAATTCAGCCTACAAAATATCTGCATTCATTAAGTGGTATCTCAGCCTGGTTCATTCAGTGGCAAAGCTCTCAACAACTTCAGTATACTATGCTTTAACTTAACCAGTGGAGTAAATTTATAATTGAAATCTAAAAGCCAAAAAAACTGAAGTCTTGGGCCTTTCCGGTGGTGTTTGCTAACCCTTTGGCCTTTGGGAAGCCATGGTTGTACCTGTTGAGGCATCATGGATATAGCATGACTGCATTCTTGGTGTTTGGCAATAGACTCCACTGACAACCTAGGGCTATAGGCCCTGCTTTCCATGGAGATTGTGCTCTTGGGTGGCAGAGGAGGGAAGAAAGCCAGATTAGTTTGTGTTTATGCATGTTGACCATACAAATCCTTCATGGTATATAGGAGCTGATATAAAAAAGATTTGGGGCTGCTGGAAGTCAGCAACATACTGACTGCTTTGCTTGGGAAATACCAAACTTAACAAAGCTAAGTCATGCGGATCTGGTTCAAGTTTCTCAAGGTTTTACCACTCAGTTTACAAACTTCGGTACTCACAGCATTTTTTCTGCAAAACCCTTTGCCTCATTTTCCTCCTCTCATGATCACATTGGAGAGATTTCTAACTAAAGGGTCTTCTTTCTCTCTTATTTTATCCCCAACTCCACCAGCACTCCTATTCTCCAGAGATACATCCTTTTTTCAGGGTTACTTGGTTGTTGCTGTGATTCTTGTCACAGTCTGTAAGTGGTGTCCCAACTGTCAGGGCAGTCCTCATATCTAGCTCTTCATCCCAACACTAGGTTTCTTCCTGTTAAGACTTTTTTAAAGGAATTTTGCCAGCAGACAGTTTATCTCTTGAGTATCAGAGTACTTGTTTAGAATTGAGGTGAGAAGGCGAGTGTCTACTGAAACAGTACCAGAGGTTGTCATGTGGAGCCTTCTCCTGCTTGTTGCAGCCTTCAAAAATGCTGGGCTGCTTTAGATACTGGAATGACAGCAGGGTAAGTCATTTGGGCTTGTTTCTCAGGAGGAGAAGAAATGGTAAATAACTAGGCAGGTATTACAGAATCCAGCAGTGACAGATTCAACCATCTCAAATCCTATTTCATATAGTTACAGAAGGGGAAAAAAAAGCCCAATGTTTTATTGGCCAGCAGAAATGACTACCGGAATCACGTCTCAGAGGAGCTTCCAAGAAAGCAATCTATGGATCATGGGTTTTCTTCAGATGGGATATCCTTCACACAGTATGTAATTGCCACTGAACCTTGGCGCTAGGGTCTTGGTTTAAACTCATGGAACAAATCCTCACCAGTATTAATTGTGTGGCCTATAGGCAAAGAAAGAAATTTCAGTAATGCTCTTCATTTGCTAATGCACTGATTAATGTCAGACAACCAAGGCTGATTAAAGCCATCAGTGTCTGGCTCTGTTCTAGCCAACCTAAAGCTTTTCAGCTTACAAAAGCCAAATCTGTGTCTTCCTTGGGAAGAGTTTGAGCCTAGGCTCCTTCAGAGGGAATCATAGAATCACCAAATGCATTGGGATGGAGTGGACCCTTGAAGGTCATCTCTTGTCCAATCCCCGTGCAGTAAGCAAGGACATCTTTAGATGAGGTTGCTTAGGGCCCATCATGTTTGAACTTGAATGTCTCTTGGAGCAATCTGTTCCAGTATTTCACTACCATTATTGTGAAGAACTTCCTCCTGATGTCCAACCTGAATCTACCCTGATTTAGTTTGAAACTGTTGCCACTTGTCCTGTTGTTACATACCCTAGCAAACAGTCGTTCCTCAGCTTTCTTGTAGATCTCCTTCAAGTATTAAAGTGATGACGTGGTCCCAACACTTTCTTTTCTCCAGGCTGCATAACACTAACTCTTTCAACCTGTCTTCATAAGAGAGGTGTTCCAACCCTCTGATCATCTTTGTGGCCCTCCTCCAGTCCATGTTCTTCCTTTGTGGACTCCAGAACTTGACACAATACTCCAGGTGAGGTCAAAACAGAGTGACAGAACCACCTCTCTTGATCTGCTGGCTACATTTCTTTTGATGTAACCCAGAATACAATTTGCCTTCTGGGCTGCAAGTGCACCCTGGACTATCCAAGCTCCTTGTGATTAAGGTGCAATGCATCCTCCATCAGGGCAGAGCAGCACTGCCTTTTATGCTCAAAAGAATTTGGTTTAGGAGCAGGGGAACTGCTTTGTGTGGAGGGCTTCCCAGCAGACTAGCTGGATGGTGAACCACTGCATCAGCTTGCATAGGCACAAGAGTTCACCCTGCCCCTGGCAGGGCTCACTCTTCCCCTCCAGCCAGTGAGGCTTGCCTTTTAACACCGCAGTCCCCTCTAATACTGCTGCATTCCTGATATGTGTACCCTGACACAAGAACATAACAAGTGTTCTCCTGGGTCCAAAAGACATCCCTTACTGTATTCTGTCTCTTGTCGTGCAAAGATAGATGCTGTGCTAGGAGAGCTTGTGAGTCTGGCTTTGACCTGCCCTGGCCAGCACCTCTGCCTGCATGTTTCTACACACTGCCGCAGGAGACAGAATTGTTTTGGCAGGGACAGTGGAGGGTACCTTCCTCTAAGGATCTATTATCCATTAAGTTGTCCAACCCTACATGGGGCCCACCAGCACTGTCCGTATCTGTCACCTCTTATAGCCACAAATCCCACTGCAAATTGTGCAGAGAAATGTATTTTTCACTTGCTTTAAACTGATCCCTTCTACTACTGTCTGATTCTAGCATGACAGGATTTAGTGAATAATAGTTCTGAACTCATCATTGCCTGCATGATTTTGTAAAGGGCATTGCTTCTTTCCATAGCTGCAAAGTAAACATCTTGGAGCGGTATTGGAGATTTTACTTCCCGTCGTGGCTTAGGAGAGATGGAAGTCATAGACTCCAGTGGTTTTTTTTTAAGAGTAACACATTTTTTAAGTCCTGTCTTTTGATGGAGTGGTATTTTCAGAAGGTTAGATGCTGAGCTTCTCACAGGTACTTTCCACGATTAACAGCTGTGCCTGAGGGGCAGGAATTAGCTACTTCTCTATCTTGCTTGTAAAAACACTACCAAGTATACACCCAGAGTTTTTACAGCCCAAATTACTTTGAAAATTCACAGGCCAGTTTTGAAAGCTACCTTAAGCTGTGTAAATGCTTCTCTTCTAGTAACCAATGTCTCACTGTAGTTTTGAATGAATCATAGAGAGACTGTTCTCATTAGCGCTGCTCTATCATTTAGCCCTGAGATGTGTGGCACAACTCAATGAAAAGTACAAAGGATCTTGATCCTTATCTTCAGGAAGTTTGGCCATGGATATGTTAGCATTGGTAAGTAGTCTATAAAAACATGCTCTAAAGCAGAGCAGAAATCCTAGCAGTCTGCCCCGAAAATCTGTGTATTGTTTTTCCCTCTGGAAACCAGAGCCAATATGGCAGACTTAGCTCAGAGGGGCTGTATGCATATTTATTGGTGCAAATTCCTAAGGTGCTTGAAGATAAAAGTGTTATGAGGACTCTGAGAATGGAGCCAAAACATGACTCCCCACCAAAGTTTGGAGTATTCCTGTGTTGTTCTACCACAGGAATGATCTTTTATTTTCTTATATCTGCTGGCTGCCTGTGTTGCCTTTTTTTCTTCTTATTTGTTGGAAAACAATTTGCTTAAGGCCTTGAGTCAGCAATAAATTACCTTTTTTAAACAGAAAAACATGGCACACCCAGTAGATCAACTGACCTTTAGCTCTGAACATAAAATTGCTGTTTGCTTTGTGAGGCAATAGGCAACTGTCCTTTGCATCTTCATGTGCTGCTGCTAGTATTACTCTTGCCTAAACTGTGACAGTGCAGTAGTGATTCAGACTTGAAATAACTTGTAGGCTTCTTCTTCTGAAGTATGTTAATAGGTTAACTTCATTTCATAATTGCTAATTTTATTTTATTACAAAGACTTATTGCATATTTATGTATTATTTATTACAGAAATCTAGCATGATACATTATTTACCTCACTAGTAACAGTATTCATTATTTATTATGTTACTACATTAATATATATTATTTTAAGCATGACTTTTTTTCAGTGTTGTTTATTCCAGTTACTGGACTCGATATTTTGCAGAGGACAGTACTGTCCTTGGGCTGAGGCTCCTGAAATCTCATTACCTTAGCCATGAAGTGCCTTTCACTCTTTCCTTAGTATTATCTGATAACTTGGTTATGAACTGTGGTTAGCTCAGTCAAGGTATAAACAAACAGAAAGAGGGATGTGAGGTATCTCCTCATCCTGTATATGGTGTACTTGTATGGAGTCCCACAGTATGAGCTTTCTTCTTATCCTGTAAGCCTGGACAGACACACAGACTGCTACAACTTCTACAGACACTCAGAGAGATGTAGACATAACCATCTCCTTCATTTTGATTCCTCTGACGTAAGCATGTTAAACATGTCACTCAAGCCTCAGTTAACCCTCAGACATCAGCTGGTGTCATCAAATGGGTTAGGGAGGTTGTTTCTTGAAATGACATTGCTGTGGCAGATAAAACTTTATCTTAGAACTGGTTAGACCTTCACAGAAAGACCTTGCTGGAATAAATTACTTTGCTATGGGGCTTCCAGTCCTCTGTAACTTAACCTCAACAACAGGCTTCTGTTAGAGAAACAGAGTGGTCTGTCTCTGTGAAGACTTGCTCTTGGGTATATACATATATATATATATATACATACATACATATATATAAATAAATATTAAAAAGATATATATACATAGAACCCAGCCTCTAATGGAAGTTAGTCACTATCATAGAATCATAGAATCATAGAATGGTTTAGGTTGGAAGGGACCTCAAGGATCATCCAGCTCCAACCCCCTGCCATAGGCAGGGACACCTCCCA